>WNWK01004599.1:0-136781 GCA_009830355.1 Cherax destructor | reverse complement strand
GGTTGCTGTCAAAAAGTCAATGAGGGAGTCTGAGTCAAAGGGGGGTTCGTCAACAAGGAGGGAAGATAAAGTAAGAACCTTAGAGTGGTGACAGCGTTGGAGGTAAATTCTGCGTGCTCGTTGGTAGACTGGACAGTCCAACAGAATATGGCTAACCAAAACTGGAACCTTACAATTCTCAGAGTGGAACAGGGCACCTCCCCATGAGATACCAGTGAGGAAGATAAATGTGTCCGATGTGAAGACTGGAGAGCGTAGTCTCCCAACCTTGGCATCGATGACAAGAAGATGACCAGAAATCTAAACCTGGTTTGATAGAATGTAATTTGTTTTGTAGCATACCAGACCAATGTTGTTGCCAACGGTTGCAAAGGTGGTTAGAAATTACAGCAATAGTCTGTGAATGGAACACCTCTATATGAAACTGGGAGGTCACGTATTGCTGACCACACAGCAGTGTCCGCCTGTTCGTGCCGTATACATCAACATGCCCGGGGAACCCAAAAGAAAACAATATATTTGTTTTGCTAGAGATGCGGCATAACCAAAGTTGTATACAAAGAAACAGGGATGAGGTGAATCAAATTTTTTATAGCTTGCAAAGCACTAAGGAGTCAGAGACTACCACAAATGGTGACACAGGCATAGATACAACGGATAATTGCTACAACAATTGCATACAATTCAATGTAAAAATGCTAGCCGAGTCTAATAAATGCCCTCGCACTCCGTTGTCTGGGAACACTGCTGCAAACCCAACACCATCAGAAAATTTAGAACCATCAGTGACGGCATGAGAATGAGACCGGAAGTGATGAAGAAAAAAGAGCGAGAAGCAACTGCAGGTATTTTGGCTTTCACGCATGGCTTTGGGGAAGAACAGACACAAACTATCAGAACCTACCTACAGATTTATAAACCATCCAATTCATCCTATTTTGCTTCATCCTCTCTAAATGACCAAACCACCTCAACAACCCCTCCTCAGCCCTCTGAATAATACTTTTAGTAACTCCACATCAACTCCTAATTTCCACACTACAAATCCTCTGCATAATATTTACACCACACATTGCCCTTAGACATGACATCTCCACTGCCTCCAGCCTCCTTTTTGCTGCAGCATTTACAACTTTACTTTAGAATCTCCCATAAGCACAGTATCATCAGCAAAAAGTAACTGTGTCAACTCCCATTTTGCATTTAATTCTCCATAATTTAATCCCACCCCTCTCCCCAACACCATAGCATTTACTTCTTTTACAACCCCATCTATAAATATATTAAACAACCATGGTGACATTACACATCCCTGTCTAAGACCTACTTTTACCAGGAAGTAATCTCCCTCTCTCCTACACACCCTAACCTGAGCTTCACTATCCTCATAAAAACTCTTTACAGCCTTCAGTAACTTACTACCTATTCCATACACTTGCAACATTTGCCACATTGCTCCCCTATCCACTCTATCATATGCCTTTTCTAAATCCATAAATGCAATAAAACTTCTCTACCTTTATCTAAATACTGTTCACATATATGCTTCACTGTAAACACTTGATCTACACATCCCTACCCAATCTAAAGCCTCCTTGCTCATCTGCAATCCTACTCTCTGTCTTACCTCTAATTCTTTCAATAATAACCCTGCCATACACTTTACCTGGTATACTCAGTAAACTTATTCCCCTATAATTTTTACACTCTCTTTTATCCCCCTTCCCTTTATATAAAGGAACTATACATGCTCTCTGCCAATCCCTAGGTACCTTCCCCTCTTTCATACATTTATTAAACAAAAATACCAATCACTCCAGCACTATATCTCCTCCTGCTTTTAACATTTCTGTCATGATCCGGTCAGTTCCAGCTGCTTTACCCCCTTTCATTCTACGTAATGCCTCACGCACTTCCCCCACACTCACATCCTGCTCTTCTTCACTCCTAAACAATGTTGTACCTCCCTGGGCAGTACATGAAATTACCGCCTCCCTTTTTTCATCTACATTTAAAAGTTCCTCAAAATATTCCCGCCATCTACCCAATACCTCCAGCTCCCCATCTACTAACTCCCCTACTCTGCTTTTAACTGACAAATCCATTCGTTCCCTAGGCTTTCTTACCTTGTTTATCTCACTCCAAAACTTTTTCTTGTTTTCAGCAAAATTTCTTGACAGAGCCTCTCCCATTCTTTCATCCGCTCTTCTTTTGCACTCTCTCACCACTCTCTTCACCTTTCTTCTACTCTCCATATACTCTACTCTTCTATTAACACTTCTGTTTTGTAAAATCCTCTCATAAGCTACCTTTTTCTCTTTTATCACACCCTTTACTTCTTCATTCCACCACTCACTCCTCTTTCCTCCTACACCTACCCTCCTATAGCCACAAACTTCTGCCCCACATTCTAATACTGCATTTTTAAAACTATCCCAACTCTCTTCAACCCCCTCACTACTCATACTTGCACTAGCCTACCTTTCTGCCAATAGTTGCTTATATCTCACCCTAACTTCCTCCTCCCTTAGTTTATACACTTTTACCTCTCTCTTACTTGCTGTTGCCATTTTCTTTTTGTCCCATCTACCTTTTACTCTAACTGTAGCTACAACCAAATAATGATCTGATATATCTGTTGCCCCTCAATAAACATGTACATCCTGAAGCCTACCCATCAACCTTTTATCCACCAATACATAATCCAACAAACTACTTTCCTTACGTGCTATATCATACCTTGTATATTTATTTATCCTCTTTTTCATAAAATATGTATTACTTATTACCAAACCTCTTTCTACACATAGCTCAATTAATGGTTCCCCATTTACATTTACCACTGGCACCCCAAATTTACCTACTACTCCCTCCACAACATTTTTACCCATTTTAGCATTAAGATCCCCAACCACAATTACTCTCTCACTTGGTTCAAAACTCCCCACACACTCACTCAACATTTCCCAAAATCTCTCTCTCTCCTCTACACTTCTCTCTTCTCCAGGTGCATAAACACTTACTATAACCCACTTTTCACATCCAACCTTTATTTTACTCCACATAATCCTTGAATTTATACATTTATATTCCCTCTTTACCTACCATAACTGATTATTCAACATTATTGCCACTCCTTCTTTAGCTCTAACTCTATTTGAAACCCCTGACCTAATCCCATTTATTTCTCCCCACTGAAACTCTCCTACCCCCTTCAGCTTTGTCTCACTTAAAGCCATTACATCCAGCTTCTTTTCATTCATAACATCTACAATCATCTCTTTCTTATCATTCGCACAACATCCACGCACATTCAAACATCCCACTTTGACGGTTTTTTTCTTTTTCTTTTTAGTAAGCTATACAGGAAAAGGGGTTACTAGCCCATTGTTCCCGGCATTTCAGTTGACTTTTACAACACGCATGGCTTATGGAGGAAAGATTCTTGTTCCACTTTCCCATGGATATGAAAGGAAAAGCAATAAGAACAAGAACTATTAGGATAAAATCAAAGAAAACTCAGATGAGTGTGTATACATAAACGTGTACATGTTTGCGTAGCGTGACCTAAGTGTAAGTAGAAGTAGCAAGACATACCTGAAATCTTGCATGTTTATGAGACAGAAAAAAAAGACACCAGCAATCCTACCATCATGTAAAACAGTTTCAGGTTTCTGTTTCACAGTCACCTGGCAGGATGGTAGTACCTCCCTGGGTGGTTGCTGTCTATATACAATATATATACATACAGTGGTCCCTCGGTTTTCGTGCATCTCCAAACTCGAACATTTATGTAAGTGTATTTTCGTAAGTGCTGTTGCAAGTGTATTTTTGGGGGTCTGAAATAGACTAACCTACGTGACATTATTTCTTAAGGAAGTAAATTCGTTCGGTAATGGCACTTGAGCAGCATTCTTGAACGAATTTTCGGCAAAAACCGAGGGACCACTGTATACACTGGGTGTACATGTAGAGTACTTCATCATGTTAGAAATGGCAAGAAGCTTCCTTTTCTCTTTGATGCTGTTTGTACTGTGCATAGGCTGGGTTTTAAGTCTACATTATTTTTTTTTACCTAAGCACAAGAATCTAGGAATTCCGTTGAAATCATACTTTAAGTTTGAAGACTTTAGCCACATATGGGAGTAGAAGACTTCAGGTCTGATATTATATTCACAATTATTATTATAATAATCACAACCCAGCGCTAAACCCCCTAGGGTCATATAGTGCTGCATTTATATTCACAAAAATGTGCCAAATCAGTATGGGTCACAGTTTCAGATCTAATCAACTTTGGAAGGCCCAATTATTATTATAATCAAAAGAGCGCTAAACCACAAGGGTTATACAGCTGGAAGGCCCAAACTAGGCAGCATTTTGTTGCTTAAAAGGTAACCTAACTAGTTATTATGATATATTAGTAATTCTCTTAAAAGTATTGAGGCATTTGCAAACATTAACCTAGCACTCCCAACCTCAAGAGCACAAATTAACCTTTTTTCGTATTTAAACTGCCATGAGCATAACCGGTTTTAATTAAGATTTTTTTTTTGTGCATCAAGGTAACGGGGAATAAAGACAAAAATGCAACACTTAGAACATTTAATTAGGAGACATGTTAGCCTACTGGTGTTTTAATCGAACAGAGAACAAAAGGCGCACAGAACATACAGGGAAAGTAAGTCAGGTCAAGTGACATCAGGTGCTTGAGCATGCATCACCTGCTGATGTTTCTGCAGATTGTCGTCCTTTACAACCATCTTTAACATTTTTCCATCATCAAATGCCCTTGTGAAACATGTGCATTATGCAAGTGTTCAAATATTTCTATTGAATGCATATTTGTCTTCACCAAACCCTTACGAGTCATATTCCATGCACAGGATAACATATACACCTGCTGTGGTCTACAGAGACCTAGCCTTAACTAAATCTTTGACAGTTGATGAGGAGATAGTGGTCATAATCATTATGTGAATCACAAATGCCTTGGTAACGATTTTTGGCTACATCACCAACAGAGAGAGAATGATCTATCCAGCAACTGACCATTCCTATATGATCGTGTTGATAATGCTGTGTGCCCATCCTCTGAAGTCAGAACTACTATAATGTGGAGGTGGGGAAAGCTGAAGGTGTGTGAACACTTGGTTAATGTAACTGCATTCCTCTTTGAGGAACTGTGGGCTGCAATAATATGCACAGTAAGGAAGAACCCGATGACAACTCTTCTTGTCTGTATATCATGTTGCAAGCAAAACTGCACAAGGCTGTTATTACAGTAGTGGATTTCCTGGACACTTTAAAGGTAAATCTGATCCCACGGCCTATTATGACACCTCAGAATGCGAGTTTCTTATTATTACAACAATCAAAACTAAGCGCTAAACCCACAAGTGTCTGGAGTTTCTCATTTTCTTTCTCAAGAGTAAATTTAATGGATGGCTATATTATGTTGCTAATCTTGGCAAGCACAGTGTTAATATCTAGATTTCTTAATTAAGTGCTGCATTAATGTCTTTATACCCCAGTTTGGCAACAATGCCATATTTGTACTTGTATCATGATTAATAGACCAGGTTCAACACTTTAGTAATATGAAACTTCCTACAAGCAACATCGGTCAAGTCTCAAGACCTTTTTATTATTGTTAACTGGGACATGGAGTGCAGGTAATGAGGCTAGCAGTAAATAACTTAGTGGATATTGTGGTAAAAAGCATTTTCTAGGAGTTTACTATTTTTCCTAATGTACTGAATAAATTGTGTGTTAATATGTATTAAGAGTTGTGTCTCATGGAAGAGGTATTCAGTTAATTTGGGTTACCTAGAAGCTGCTTTATCATTCTCTTATATCTATATCATGTTTCATCAAAAGAAGGGTGTCTCAGGGCCTTTCTTAAAATTCCAATGCTGTTATTACCTTGTGGATAAAGACTTGGGTCTGCTTTCATATCACAATTTACACCAAGGGAAGTAGTGGTTGACACGAGCCTAGATGCTCCCAAGTCCTACGTTTTTTATTAAATTTTCTTTGTTTTGAGTATGCGATCGAGTTAGTTTTATATAGTATCATTGCTAAGCCCACTAATTTTGAGGTCATAAACCTATTGGGGCATTTGTACATTTAATGTGTAAGGCTTCACCATTCCAAAGAAAATTCTGTAAATCTTTAAAGTTTATCATATATCTTATTTATTTACTGTTTGTTTTGTTCAAATCCCTTTCATCCTAGAGCCTGAGGCTAGTGGTAAGCAGCAGCTGTTTATCAACATGGCTCTCAGCAATGAGTAGTGCTGAGAGTTCTATGAGAAATGTTCAGAGCCACACTGAGAATGCTGCAAACAGCATTAAAGCAATGATGAGAGCAGTTAAGGCTAAAAGCAGCACCAAGAGCAGTACTGAAATTAGAGCTAAAAGTAGTAGACTATTATTATTTAACATGCTCTAAACCTGTATGCATTACACAGTTTTGCAAGAAGGATTATGCAAGGGTAGGGGGATATTTGTGGGAGTGCAAATTTGAAGAAAGAAGTTAGCTTTTGTCAAAAAAGTCAGCATTTCAGATAGGACTTTTGGCAAAGAAGTCACAGGGAGCTCATCAGGGGATTCTATAAGTCAGCAATGAACTCTGCAGGCTCTCTGATAGATAAGACAATTAATATTATTAAGATATGATGAACAGATAGTGCCACCTGGCAGTCCTCACTGAGTGTTGCCATATGTTTTGCCATGTAGTATTGGTTGTAGATGCCACTGCTTGTAGAATTAAGTGTGTGGAGGTGGTTTGGACATGTAGAGACGATGGAACAAAATAGAATGACTTCAAGTGTATAAATCTGTAGTGGAGGGAAGGGGGGTAGGGGTCGATCTAGGAAAGGTTGGAGGGAGGGGGTAAAGTCCAAGCATGCTCACGCATGCTTGGACTTTCACCAAGCATGCGTGAGCGTGTTAGATAGGAGTGAATGAAGACAAATGGTTTTTAGGACTTGACGTGGTGTTGGAGTGTGAGCAAAGTAACATTTATGAAGGGATTCAAGGAAACCGGAAGGCCGGACTTGAGTCCTGGAGATGGGAAGTACAGTGCCTGCACTCTGAAGGAGGGGTGTTAATGCTGCAGTTTTATAACTGTAGTGTAAGCACTCCACTGGCAAGACAGTGATGGAGTGAATGATGATGAAAGTTTTTCTTTTTCGGGTCACCCTGCCTTGGTGAGAAACGGCCAATTAAAAAAAAAAAAATCCACAGAAAATGAATAAGAAATCCCTTCCAGAGAAACTGGGGAGGTATGAATAAGGCACCAGTCATAATTATAACATTGCCACACAATTTTTCAGTTTTAAAGATTAAGAAAAATTATTTATCATACCTTAAGTTTGTGTTGCTGATGCATGATTACTTTGACATCAGTGAGGGTTGCTGTATATAGCTCTACTGGGACACATTCAACAATTTCAGTTTTCTACATGTAATGACCGTCATGGCACTCTTTTCAATAAAAGGCTAATAGAAACTAGCATGTGTACGACTTACAAGCTTAAATTACTCCTCCCCCCAAAAAAATCATTAACATTCTCCCAGTAAAACAATAAATTTTGTACACTCACATCAGGCAAAAATATTCCATGCAAATTATGAAAAACATTAAAAAGTTGATTTTAAAAAATCTAAAATTTCCCTAAGGTGCTGAATGGTACCCAGGCATCCATACACAGCCCCGGCAAAACTGAAACGGCTGAAGCTGCTTACAAACCATTAAAATGTGTTTAACTCAAAAATGTTTGGAGTTAAAAAAAAAAATGTACAAAAATTATATAAACTAGGCCTACTTTAAATTATATTACAAGTTACAAAAGTTATGTAGAGGAAATTAGATAATGTATATACAGCTGTGGTAAAATTACAAATAAAAATTACACAAAATTTAAATATTTATTTTTAAGATCTAATTATTAATCAGATCAACAAATAATCTCGCATAACACTATTATATGGAAGTATATCATAGGCACAATATCAGGTAAACTTAGGTCAGCTTACAATTAATTTCAAAATAGATGAAATAACAGGCACTCAACAATCTTTGCTGGTGAATATTTTGTGGGTAGGACAGTAAACAAAGATCATAACAAAACACAGCTATTAACATGTGAATAAAAAAAATAAATTATGGCTAGTGGAAATATCACAGTTCTGAGTTATTTACTGCGCATTATTTCTCTATTATAGGTTATAACTGTATTTTCAGACATGAACATTATTATAACTACACAACTAATATAAGCATACACTATTGTACACAGGTTGGCATTTTTCAATGGAGTGTTAAACACAAAAAAATTTGTCTTGTTAAAAAAATCCAAGATAACATGAATCTCAAGCCAAAACATATAATTATCTGTTGAAATAATATTTGACATCTGTCAGCTTATAAAATGCCTTCACAGGCATTTGCATAGTACACTGTAGCAATTTCACATTTCTTGGTATATCATAATATACATCCATGGGTCTTGGACTATCATAACATACCTTCACAACAAGTCATTGTATAGCCTAATATACTTTTGCAGAACAAAGTACTGCTTCATAATATATTTTCACAGGTCTTAGTACAAAGAAACGTTCATGTGTACCAGAATTAGGTAAAATCAATACAATTTAAATATTAGTTAGGTGTAATTAATGTATGTTACCTTGGTCCCAATGGTAACAAGGGGTCAATGATTTTCAAATGTTCAGAAGATATGTCAATCCCGTTGTATTGGGAAACAAATGAATTCTGAATCAATAACCTGATATCACTCTATATACTGTACAAAAATACTTTACCATAGCTAACTTTGTCAATATTAAAACAAACTCCATTAAACATGTATTTACAAGTAACAGTAGATTGAACAGCAATCTTACCTGGAGAGTATACCTGGAGAGAGTTCCAGGGGTTAACGCCCCTGCGGCCCAGTCTGTGACCAGGCCTCATGTTGGATCAGAGCCTGATCAACCAGGCCGTTACTGCTGGCCGCACGCAGTCCAACGTACGAACCACAGCCTGGCTGGTCAGGTACCAACTTTAGGTGCCTGTCCAGTGCCTGAAGTTGTGGTCTATTTCAAGTTACATGACAATACGAAAACATTTATCCCCATTTGTAGGTTAATTAGGAATAATTCCAGCCATGGTATGGTATTTTTCTTCATTAAACATGTATATTAATTATAATAAAATACCTGAGAGAATTATTAAGACTAAATAAATTAATACACACGCCCCAACTTACGAACAAGTTACGTTCCAGAAGGCTGTTCGTATCTTGAATTGTTCGCAAGTCGTTATTTTGCCATTTTTCTATTGTTAAGATTATTATTATTGTTCTCTCTCTGAGCCACTGTTCGTTGAAAACTTAAAGACAATACTACACAGTATCAGTAATGTACGGTTCTTAATACTAAAGCATATTTTAATAATAAATATACTGTTATAAAATGAAACTTTAAATAACACGACAGTCTGTTCGTATGTCTGAATACACACATACACATAAAATTAGAGAGATAATTTCAAGAATTTAGAGTATTCGTTCAAGAGAGACATGGAGATGAGGAGGGAGGACATGAAAGGCATGAATGACCTAAATAAAACTTTAGAGATGTGATGATTTTTATGCTTGAGATATTCACTACCAAGTTTTTGCTATATACTGTACAAAATTCAAAATACGTACTTCAACTAACTTTTATTTATGGTGGGTATGGTTATTTTGGACAAATATCAGGTAGATGGATGAATTTCCTTAATGAACAATTCCTCAAGCATAATACAGTAATAATAATAACAATAATAATAATAATAATATCAATTATAATAAGGTCAAAATTTTTCTGGTGAAAATTTACACCTAGTTGGCAAAACAGACCTGTATCACAATACAGTTATAACCTACCAATAAAGAAATATTAATATGTGACACTAATAATTCTGATCTATTACACATCAGCTATAGTAGTTTTTAAATTAAAATGACAGTATGTACCATTAATGTCATCAACTCTTATATACACATATTTTTTTTTTTTAAATGGAACATTTTGAAGTGGGAGTTGTCATAGTTGCTCTTTGCTGATGACACTGTGCTTTTAGGAGATTCTGAAGAGAAGTTGCAGAGGTTGGTGGATGAGTTTAGTAGGGTATGTAAAAGAAGAAAATTGAAAGTGAATATTGGAAAGAGTAAGGTGATGAGGATAACAAAAAAATTAGGTAACGAAAGACTGGATATCAGGTTGGAAGGAGAGAGTATGAAGGAGGTGAATGTATTCAGATATTTAGGAGTGGACATGTCAGCAGAAGGGTCTATGAAAGATGAGGTGAATCATAGAATTGACGAGGGTAAAAAGGTGAGTGGTGCACTGAGGAGTGTGTTAAGATAAAGAACTCTGTCCATGGAAGCAAAGAGGGGAATGTATGAGAGTATAATTATACCAACACTCTTATATGGGTGTGAAGCATGGGTGGTGAATGTTGCAACAAGGAGAAGGCTTGAGGCAATGGTGATGCCGTGTCTGAGGGGAATGTGTGGTGTGAATATAATGCAGAGAATTCGTAGCTTGGAAATTAGAAGGTGCGGGATTACCAAAACTATTATCCAGAGGGCTGAGGAGGGGTTGTTGAGGTGGTTCAGACATGTAGAGAGGGTGGAACAAAATAGAAGGCAGGGTAGAAGTCAACCTAGGAAAGGTTGGAGGGAGGGGGTAAAGGAGGTTTTGTGTGCTAGGAGCTTGGACTTCCACTAAGCATGCATGAGCGTGTTAGATAGGAGCGAATGGAGACAAATGGTTTTTAGGACTCGACGTGCTGTTGGAGTGTGAGAAAGGTAATGTTTATGAAGGGATTCAGGAAAACCGGCAGGCCGGACTTGAGTCCTGGAGATGGGAAGTACAGTGCCTGCACTCTGAAGGAGGGGTGTTAATGTTGCAGTTTTATAACTGTAGTGTAAGTGTGCCTCTGGCAAGACAGTGATGGAGTGAATGATGGTGAAAGTTTTTCTTTTTCAGGCCACCCTACCTTGGTGGGAAACGGCCGATGTGTTAATAAAATAATTTTAAATCAAATTTCTATCAGTTATTTAACTTTTGTCAAATAAATTCAAGATTTTTAATTCCAAGATACAGTGATAGTTCCTTAAACTAGCCCACCCTGTATTGGAATTCGAAAAAAATCAGTACTATTTATTGTATTATTTTGGCTCAGAAATATTAAACCAGTCAAAATTGATCCATATCAAATATTTCCTATACAGTGAGTGATGAAAAAAAAATTCTAATTCATTTGGGGATCAATAAAGATAAATTATCCCTCAAATAACAAAAGTAAGAAAAAATTATGTAAATAAATGGCTTAGCAAACCAACAAGTTGATAAATGAGTCACATGTGCAACATTTGTGTGTCTTTCTTCTGGAAACGTTTTGCCAGCCAGTGGCTTCTTCAGTCCAATACAGAGAAAGGTAATGATAATGATAATGTTTATTTCAGCATGATACAGTGAAACCTCAGTACTTGAACTTAATTCGTTCCAGAAGGCTGTTCAAGTGCCGATTTGAATGATTTACAGACTAAAAATACCTTGAAACTGAGCTCCAAGTAGTGAAAATTATCAATTTTTGCTGATGTTCAAGAGTAAACAAATTACGACATGCATCCAATACACAACTGGTGGGTCTAATATGCTTTTACTATTATTTACACCATTTTTCAATAATGAAGTAGTCAGGATAACAGTAAATCATGTATTTTTTGTGTGAATAAAAATTTTAAATGAAAAGCAAGCGTAATATAAGAGGCCTGAAGAAGGAGGAGCTATAGGACAGAGAGAGGGGAGGACAGCAGAAGAATATTCAGTATCTGATGAGTTGTCTTGATAGCCAGATACTAGTGGTGGTGCAAATACAATGTTGTGTAATTACACTAATATAAATTAGTAATAAAGGTTATCTATCTATCACAATTATTATAACTTGATATCAGAAACACGTTAAATAACCTAGAAGCACAATAAAGATGCCGAAATTAATAATAAAAGGCATATTATATGGAGGGCAAACACACACTAACAAATTTTCTTTTTGGTTGGCTGTTATCACTAATCTTCTTAGGCCCCATGGTGACTTCTTTATACAAATAATATAAAAAAAACACCCAAATAGTTTACAGAGAAGTTCAGCGGAGTTTTGAACTGAGTAACAGCTGCGGGGAGACTTGACGCATATATTCTGGTAGTTCATGTTTGTTTGGTCGAGTGCCAAGCAAACGGTCGACTACCGAGCGATTTTTTTTACCGAACAAAGCGTTCGAATACTGAACTGTTCGAGTATACTGAGGTTCCACTGTACAATGTTTGTACATAGGAGAATGACATTTGGATGTATATGCTGAAAGCCCTTATTATGCAGAACATTTCAGGCAAACTTTAGACTAATTTAAGATTAATAAGGCAATAAGAATAAAGTGTAAATTTAGGAGTTTACAATGAATACAAGAGAATTGAATATTCTATTAGTTCATGCTATATGGCTTAAACAGGTGGAAGATGAGGAGGACTGAAGAAACCACTGGCTGGTGAAACGTTTCCAGAATAAGGATACCTAAATGTTACCCTAGTGTCTCATTTATCAGAAAAAATATATATTAATTCCTAAATTGAGCATTTACTCTGTAAAAGAGGATAATATCTTATTTCCTCATACATGGCTGCAATACCATTAATATTAATTTAAAAAAAATCAAAGGAAACAACTTGACCCTTTCACTGTCTCTTACGTAGATCTAAGTTACTGACACCAGCATCACTCACATAGATTTATGTTTTAGGCACAGCGCCCTGAAATATGCTATGAGCAGTAAATTTTGGCCTAGACATGAGAGAATGGCTTTGTGCGGCGAGTGTTCATGTTATAAAAAAAAATGCTGCCCCACGCAGTGCATGATGAGAAAAGCAAACCTTTGACCATGTGTTTGGTTTAAAAGAGTGAAAGATTTTTTTTAAGATAGTTTTTATGGGTTTATTAGTTGTTTCTTGGTATTAATTGATAGAGTTGAAGACATACAAGTAGCTTGAAATTGGGATCAATGTAGTTGAAACATTTAATTTTTGACAACTTTCCCAAATGCGTGTAAGGTCCCGTTACCCACCCATAGTCTGCTTTATGGGGTTTTCCTAGGTTTGCTTCAATTGTTGCAACACCCTCAACCATGACCACTCATTCATGGTTACATTTTATTATCTGAGAAATAGGGTAAAACTTCGTTTTTTGTGATGATGAGTTCAAAATGGAGGGTAAATGTAATACAGATGAGGTTTGGAGATATGATTAACAAACAGAGGTAATGTTGTTTTAGTGGCTGGAATGCCTACAGTGTTTATTTTGGACTCAAATTGGAGTTTTTTAAATATACTATGTAAAATTTGCCAAATTACTGACTGTGCACTTTAGAAGTTAACTCTGATAGTTGAATGGGCAGTTTCTTGTGCTCAGTGAATAGAACAGAAGACATATTAAGTCAAACTGAACAATGTCACTGGCTTAAAATAGGACTCAAAGTGGGCAAAACTGCCAATGAGCAAATTGCTCCCAGGCCTCCAACTTTGGGCCTACATAATTCCTTAAGTTTTCAATTAAATTTTATATTTTTGGAGTCAATACTTTCAGGGAATGATTCTCTACCATTTCAGAGGAAAAAATAATTTAATTTTCAACAGTATCAGCACTTTTAATTTTGGAGCTTCTGACTGTGAAGGGGTTAAAGTGGTGAAACTAATCAAGGAAATTTTCAGAAAAAATCTCATTACTGGTCAGTCTACTAAATTTGAACTGTTGACTGGACACCATATACAGTGGAGCCCCGGTTAACGAAAAAAATTAATTGCAGAAGCCTGCTCAAGTGCCATTACCGAACGAATTTACTTCCTTAAGAAAAAATGTCATTTAGGTTAGTCTATTTCAGACCCCCAAAAATACACTTCCACAAGCACTTACATAATTGCACGATTTCCGGGGTGTTCGTTAACCGGGGTTCCACTGTATATACAGTGGACCCTTGACTAACGATCTTAATCCATTCCAGGAGCTAGACCTTTAAACGAAAAAATCGTTATTCGAAACCTTATTTCCCAAAAGAAATAATGTAAATACAATTAATCCGTTCCAGACATCCAAAAATATTCACAAAAAATACATTTTTTAAAGAATAACTATAGTTTTACATACAGAAAACACACAAAAATACTACATACAATATTAAATTTATAAATAAATATTGAAATAAACATTTAAAATAACATTTACTTACCTTTATTGAAGAGACTTGCTGGCATCTGGAAGATAGGGAGGAGGAGTGAGGGAGTGCTTAGTGTTTGGAAGGGGAATCCCCACTCCCTGCATGCCTGCTACACTCCCTGCATGAATGCTACACTCCCTGCATGAATGCTACCACTGGGGTGCCATTAGGAAGCTTCTTTGGAGCCATGGTAACTTATTTCACAGTGACAATCACTAAACCAAAAAAAAGACAACAAATGTATTGTGAATGTTTGAAAGAGCACGCTGGGTATTGCTCACTCAAGTGTAAACAACGCGAGACTGCTGTCCTGGGCGGAGGCGCGCAAGCGTAGGGCAGGCGGACAGGTCTGGTACGTATTTCTACCCGAGTAAAGATCGCTACACGAGAAAAATATTGACCGTAAAAAGTAATCGTTACCCGAAAAAATTGTTATTTGGAATGATCGTTACTCGGGGTTCCACTGTATATACAGTGGAACCCCAGATTTCGTACTTAATCCATTCCAGAAGGTCGTTCTAAATCCGAAAAGTACGAAAACCGAAGTAATATTTCCCATAAGAAATAATGTAAATACAAATACTCTGTTCCAGACACCTAAAAATATTAACAAAAAATACATTTTTTAAAGAATAACTATAGTTTTGCATACAGAAAACAATGAGAAATAAATATAAAGCACTAATGAAATGGATAAATGAGCATTTAACATCACTTTTACCTTTACTGAAGACTTGTTGGAAGACAGCGAGGAGGCGAGAGGGAGGAGAGTTTATTGTTTGGAGACAGGACAAACTTCAACATGACGCTAATATCAACTCTACGGCTTATTTATCTATCACAATTCATCTAATATGACATAATAAACAATATTAATAACATAGAAACATGATATATACTCTAGAATGAATAAAATATGTCATTACGTATATGACTGGTGGTGGTGGTGGTGTTGCTGTTGGGTTTATCAGGGCCATTGACAGCATAAGCTGGCACTAGGACCTTTCTTTGGGCCCATGGTGGCTTATTTCGCAGTCGCAATCAATAAACAAGCACAAAAATTGCAAAATGTTTCAGATGAATGCTCACTCAACCAGTGACAGAGACAGACTTTGGCGGCATCCCAGTGGGTGGACGCGTCTGATACGTGCGATTCCCGGGATAAGGTCCGAAATTCGAAGCAAAATTTTGCACAAAAAAGTGTTCTAAATCCAAAAAGTCTGATATCCGGTGTGTGCGAAATCCGGGGTTCCACTGTGTGTGTGTGTGTGTGTGTGTGTGTGTGTATGTATGTATATATATGTATGTATGTATATGTATGTATATGTATGTATATGTATGTATATGTATGTATATGTATATATGTATATAGTATGTGTGTGTGTGTGTATATATATATATATATATATACACACACACACACACACACAGTGGTACCCCGAGTTTCAAACTGCTCCCAACTCGAACAATTATGTAAGTGTATTATTGTAAGTGCTTTTGTAAGCATATTTTTGGGGGTCTGAAACGGACTAATCTAATTTACATTATTCCTTATGGGAGCAAATTCGTTCGGTAACAGCACTCGAACAGCCTTCTGGAACAAATAAAGTATGAAACTCGGTGTACCACAGTATATACATTTCCTTAAATCTAATGTCGTTGATAATGACATTCAAAAGAAATTCTTAAAAAGAAATGCTTTGAACTTGGGAAATACTCTGAGTACAGTGGTACCTCTACTTACGAGCAGCTCCCAACTCGAACAATTATGTAAGTGTATTTTTGTAGGTGCTTTTGTAAGTGTATTTTTGGGGGTCTGAAATGGATTAATCTAATTTTCATTATTTCTTATGGAAAAAAATTCCTTCGGTATTGGCACTTGAATAGCCGTCTGGAACGAATTAAGCTCGTAACTCGAGGTACAACTGTACATGTATTTAAAAAACTTCTATGTCTAGTTTTCAATTTGAGGACTGCAAGTAATGGCCCTTACCTATTTGTTTTTCTATAATACAGTAGAATCTCATACTATACTGAATGTCCAATAATAATTAATATAATCAAAATTAAGAGCTAAACCCACAAGGGTCATACAGCACTGCAGTGTAGGGTATGTTAACTGTGTAATATGTTTGATCTAAAACTAGCAAAGGTGGCGAGTATAACGGAGGTAGAGTTAATAAGGGTGGTGAGGAATGCTAAAGGAAGTACAATGAAAGGTTATGTAATAAACCTGTTGCTGTCAAAAAGTCAAAGAGGCAGTCTGTGTCAAAGGTGGGGCCATCAGCTAAGAGTGAAGATAAAGCAAGAGTGCTAGAGGGGTGACGACGTTGGAGGTAAATTCTGTGTGCTTGCTGATATACAGGACAGTCCAACAGAATATGGAAAACTGAAATTGGAACCTGACAATTCTCACAAGGTGGAACTGGACACCTCTCTATGAGATGCCAATGAAGTGAGATGTGTGCGCCTGAAGTGAAGACGGGAAAGCATAGTCTCCCAACCTCAAAATCGATAAGAAGAAGACCAGCATCCTAAACTCAGCTTAACAGAACGTAATATGCTATGAATCATCTCAGACCAATGTTGTTGCCAACAGTTGTGAAGGTGGCTAGAGATTACAGCAAAATAATCTGAGAATGGAATACCTCTACATACATGAAACTGGAAGGTCATGTATTGTTGAATGGGCTATAGAGTCCACCATCTCATTATCCTGAACATCAACATGACCAGGGACCCAGCAGAAAGCAATTTCTTTGTTTTTGCTAGAAATGTGGCACAACCAAAGTTGTATACAAAGAACTAGGGGATGAGGTGAATTAAATTTTTTGATAGCTTGCAAAGCACTAAAGGAGTCTCCCTAATGTATGCTGGGAGGCAGGTGAACCATCTTGGGCCCCTGACACTTATTGTGTTGTCTCTTAGCATACTCGTGGTGCCCCTGCTTTTTATTGGGGGGGAGATGTTGCATCTTCTGTCGAGTCTTTTGATTTGTAAGGAGTGATTTTCATGTGCAAATTTGGTACTAATCCCTCTAGGATTTTCCAAGTGTACATGATAATATACATATACATGTGGAAGAACTATAGTTCCACTGCACGAACTGAGAGACGGGTTATGAATTGTGACCAGAGTATTGTCAGTGGAGGTAAGACAGGAGAGATTGCGAGCCTGGCCAGCATTTCGTACCGTGATGATTCGTGCACTACTCTGAAGAGCATGAAATTAAATATTTTGACCAACATGGCATAGGAGTGCCTTGCTGATACTATGATTAGAAAGATAGTCAGAAGAAGATGCTAGTAGAGTGAAAAACTTAGTCCACTGTGTACTTTGAAACAAAGAGTGTAAGGGATGTGTCATGTTGGTCTTTTCTGGGAAGGGTAACAGGTAATCGAGACAGTGTCATCCGTTAATGGTAGTGGTCATTTAGGTGTGGGACCAGAGGTGGTTCGTCCTGAGATGGGCGGGCGATCTGTAAATCGTCGCACTGTATGGGGAGAAGCAGGAAGCATGGTCAAGGATGTGCGGAGATTGGACATACAGTCAACCCCCGGTTAGTGATGGCGTCGGATAACGATAAAATCGATTAGCGATACATTTTTACATCAAAATATTGGCTCCGTTTACGATGATCCGCTCGGTCTACAATATTCGTCCCAGACGCGTACGCGTGCCCAGCTGGGCCCATCACTCCACGGAGCATCAGTGTGCTATTGTTTACAAGCGAGAGCAAGCACCACCCACGCCACCCACGTATTCATACCAGTATATTGCCATTATTCCACTGTTTTTAGTGCTTGCAACAGCTAAATAAGCCACCATGGGCCCCAAGAAAGCTCCTAGTGCCAAACCTGTGGTAAAGAGTGTAGCATTCATGCAGGGAGTGTAGCATTCATGCAGGGAGTGTAGCATTCATGCAGGGAGTGTAGCATTCATGCAGGGAGTGTAGCATTCATGCAGGGAGTGTAGCATTCATGCAGGGAGTGTAGCATTCATGCAGGGAGTGTAGCAGGCATGCAGGGAGTGTAGCAGGCATGCAGGGAGTGTAGCAGGCATGCAGGGAGTGTAGCAGGCATGCAGGGAGTGTAGCAGGCATGCAGGGAGTGTAGCAGGCATGCAGGGAGTGTAGCAGGCATGCAGGGAGTGTAGCAGGCATGCAGGGAGTGTAGCAGGCATGCAGGGAGTGTAGCAGGCATGCAGGGAGTGTAGCAGGCATGCAGGGAGTGTAGCAGGCATGCAGGGAGTGTAGCAGGCATGCAGGGAGTGTAGCAGGCATGCAGGGAGTGTAGCAGGCATGCAGGGAGTGGCATGCAGGAGCAGGCATGCAGGGAGTGTAGCAGGCATGCAGGGAGTGTAGCAGGCATGCAGGGAGTGTAGCAGGCATGCAGGGAGTGTAGCATGCATGCAGGGAGTGTAGCATTCATGCAGGGAGTGTAGCAGGCATGCAGGGAGTGTAGCATTCATGCAGGGAGTGTAGCAGGCATGCAGGGAGTGTAGCATTCATGCAGGGAGTGTAGCATTCATGCAGGGAGTGTAGCATTCATGCAGGGAGTGTAGCATTCATGCAGGGAGTGTAGCATTCATGCATAGGGAGTGTAGCATTCATGCAGGGAGTGTAGCATTCATGCAGGAGTGTAGCATTCATGCAGGGAGTGTAGCATTCATGCAGGGAGTGTAGCATTCATGCAGGGAGTGTAGCATTCATGCAGGGAGTGTAGCATTCATGCAGGGAGTGTAGCATTCATGCAGGGAGTGTGGCATTAAAAGAAAAAGGCCAGTAACCCCAGAAAAGAACTTGCCACCTTCAGTGTTAATGGAAGGGGATTCCCCTTCCAAACACTAGCATACTACTCCATCCTTTCCCCTCCTCCCGTCTTCCACACATCAACAACTCTTCAATAAATGTAAGTGACATGTTATTGTACTATTATTTCTTTATTTCTCATAAACTTGTGTGTAAATGCATGTCTTATGTTGTAAAAAAATATTTTATTTTACTACTTTTGGAAGTCTGGAATGGATTAATTTTATTTCCATTATTTCTTATGGGGAAAAAAGAATCGGATAACGATATTTTCGGTTACAGATAAGCCCTCTGGAATGGATTATTATCGCTAACCGGGGGTTGACTCTATCAGGAGTGTCAGGAGGAACCTTGGTACCTGAGGAAGGCAACGAAATGTTACCTGCAGAAGGTATCAAGGTGTGAGAGGTGTCCAAAAAATGGTCTATTAATGAGGCAGAGTCATGAGAGGGCACCGCAGGAGAAAGGGGTCCTGATTCTTTTTTTCCTTCTCTCTCTTCCCCTTTCCTCTTTTCTCTTTCTTCTTTCTCCTCTGTGTTTTCTTTCTTTTGCCTTGTTTATGTTGTTCATTATTATCTTTTACCCCCTCTGTGTTCTTGCCCCTACTCTATGTGGGCCACTAGCTCCCTTGTAGTGCTTCTCTTTCTTAGTATTTGACTGACTCCACTACTACTACTACTACTACCACTGTTACTACTCCACCACTTTCTCTTGTTCCCACCCCTCTCGGCTGCCTATATAAACTCCCTCCCTTCTTTTTGTTAGTGTGACTTTGTAAATGGTCCAAGTCGGATCGAAACATCGTCGTACGCTCCTCTCTTCTATATGGGGGTTATTTGTGTATTGTTCCAGTCACGGTATTGTGCCTTTTTTTTGTTATCTGTAACTCCTAGGAGGAAAGGGGTCGTATATACCCCTCTGTACCCAAGAGGCCCCTCAGTGTGGCCGGTAACACAGATGTTGTGTGGAACCCGTGCCCTACCCTACCCTTCATGCTGGTAAACAAGCAATTCAGAATACATAGTAACCTCACATCTACCGAGACACCTCAGCACACAAAAGAGAGGGCGGTTAGAAACCTGCCACAAGGCATACCTCCTTCGGCCACCACCTCCCGGAACTGACAGGCAGCCTCCAGAGATACACCTGTCACCAGAAGGACATCGTAAGTCACCCCCCACCCCCCGGAAGGGGGGTGACCTACTGGACCTTCCCTTTGGAAGGGGGTTGAGACATCTCCAGATAATAAAAATTCCAAAGCAAACTACACCACCACCAAGGACCTCAACGGAATGGGATGAACAACGACACTCTTACCCCAACCTAGGAGCTAGAATTTCAGAGGGAAAGACTCCAAAGGCCAAAAGCAGGAAAGGACAGAGAGGGAAGGGAAGGGGGAAAGGAGGAGGAGTGTGAAAGGAGGGATGGGAAGAGAGGAATGGGGGATAATTAGGTTTAGTCGGAGGAAGAAGACCGAAAGGTCCAATTCCTCAGACCAAAAGCCTCTTCACAACTACAAGCTAGAAGGGTATTGCATGTCCAGGCATTGCATTAAATCAACTGAAATTGATATATTCTACTCAGGTCCTAATGGCATAGAGAAGTCACCGGTGAGTCATGATGTAAAGTATGGGAAAAATATGTATAAGGGTGAAATTTACCTGACTAGTTGTTGGAAATTATTTCCAAGACATTATGCTATATACAAACTTTTTGATAGAAAAGGACCCCTGACACATCTAGATGCATGGCTTTCCTAAATAAGAGCACTGTAGTAGGCCTACTGACCTATGTTAATGTAGATCCTACTCTCAGTGTCTCATACACAACTCAACTGCTAAACCACTGCTTTCTTAATTAAGAGCATAAGAACAGAGGAGCACTGTAGCAGGCCTACTGGCCCAAACGTAGGTCCTTTTCAAACCCAACCCCTCTGACTCAATTATTTGCCTAACCAATTATCAAAGATACCCAAACTATTATCTTTGATGAATCTACCTGGCAGTGCTCGTTCTTCTCAGCAACAACATTTCTACGTCAACAAACATCAACAAGCAGAATTTAGGTTGGTTTATTTTACTGTACCTTGGTGGGAGATGGCCAGTATGTTTAAAATATATATACATATACAGTGGACCCTCGCTATTCGAACACTCCAAACTCGCCCTTTTATGTAAGTTTATTATTGTAAGTGCTTTTATAGGTGTATTTTTGGGGTTCTGAAATGGACTAATCTAATTTACATCATTCCTTATGGGAATAAATTTGTTTGGTAACACCACTTGAACAGCAATCTGGAATGAAGAATGTTCGAACAGCGAGGGTCCACTGTATATATATATACAGTGGTCCCCCGAGTTTCGTAAAAACTTCACTCCAGAAGCCTCCCCAAGCGCCATTACCAAACGAATTTACTCCCTTAAGAAAGAATGTCACGTAGGTTAGTCTATTTCAGACCCAGAAAAATACACTTCCACAAGCACTTACAATATTATACTTACATAATTGTACGATTTCCGGGGTGTACGAAACTCGAGGGACCACTGTATATATATATATACAGTGGTCCCTCGGTTTTCGGTCATCTCCAAACTCGAACATTTATGTATGTGTATTTTCGTAAGTGCTTTTGCAAGTGTATTTTTGGGGGTCTGAAATAGACTAACCTACGTGACATTATTCCTTAAGGAAGTAAATTCGTTCGGTAATGGCACTTGAGCAGCATTCTGGAAAGAATTTTCGGCGAAAACTGAGGGTCCACTGTATACTATACTATACATACATACATACATATATATATATATTCTCCATAAGGGAATTGGAACAGAATTCTTCCTTCGTAAGCCATGCGTGTCGTAAGATGCAACTAAAATGCTGGGAGCAAGGGGCTAGTAACCCCTTCTCCTATATATATTACTAAATGTAAAAGGAGAAACTTTCGTTTCTCCTTTTGGGCCACCCCGCTTTGGTGGGAAACGGCCGACGTGTTGAAAGAAGAAGATATATATACAGTGGACCCCCGAGTTACGAGCATAATTCATTCCAGAAGGCTGCTCAAGTGCCATTACCGAAAAAATTTTCTTAAGGAATAATGTCAAGTAGGTTAGTCCATTTCAGACCCACCCCATTTTTTTTTTTTTCAACAAGTCGGTCGTCTCCCACCGAGGCAGAGTGACCCAAAAAGAAAGAAAATCCCCAAAAAGAAAATACTTTCATCATCATTCAATACTTTCACCACACTCATACATAATCACTGTCTTTGCAGAGGCGCTCAGATACGACAGCTGAGAATAGTCCCTCCCAGCTGTCACTATCCCAGACCCCTCCTTTAAAGTGCAGGCATTGTACTTCCCATTTCCAGGACTCAAGTCCAATTAAATCAATTAACTGGTTTTCCTGAATCCCTTCACAAAATGTTACCCTGCTCACACTCCAACAGCTCGTCAGGTCCCAAAAACCATTCTTCTCCATTCACTCCTATCTAACACGCTCACACATGCTTGCTGGAAGTCCAAGCCCCTCGCCCACAAAAACCTCCTTTACCCCCTCCCTCCAACCTTTTCTAGGACGACCCCTACCCCGCCTTCCTTCCCCTACAGATTTATACGCTCTCCAAGTCATTCTACTCTAAGTCACCAAACCACCTCAACAACCCCTCTTCAGCCCTCTGACAAATACTTTTAGTAACTCCACACCTCCTAATTTCCACATTCCGAATTTTCTGCATAATATTTACACCACACATTGCCCTTAGACAGGACATCTCCACTGCCTCCAGCCACCTCCTTGCTGCATCATTTGCAACCCATGCTTCACACCCATATAAGAGTGTTGGTACCACTATACTTTCGTACATTCCCTTCTTTGCCTCCATGGATAACGTTTTTTTGTCTCCACAGAAACCTCAACGCACCACTCACCTTTTTTCCTTCATCAATTCTATGGTTAACCTCATCCTTCATAAACCCATCCGCTGACACGTCAACTCCCAAATTTCTGAAAACATTTACTTCTTCCATAATCCCTCTCTCCAATGTGATATCCAATTTTTCTTTATTTAAATCGTTTGATACCCTCATCACCTTACTCTTATCTATGTTCACTTCCAACTTTCTACCTTTACACACCCTAACAAACTCGTCCACTAACCTTCGCAACTTTTCTTTAGAATCTCCCATAAGCACAGTATCATCAGCAAAAAGTAACTGTGTCAACTCCCATTTTGCATTTAATTCCCCATAATTTAATCCCACCCCTCTCCCCAACACCCTAGCATTTACTTCTTTTACAACCCCATCTATATATATATTAAACAACCATGGTGACATTACACATCCGTCTAAGACCTACTTTTACTGGGAAGTAATCTCCCTCTCTCCTACACACCCTAACCTGAGCCTCACTATCCTCATAAAAACTCTTTACAGATTTCAGTAACTTACTACCTATTCCATACACTTGCAACATTTGCCACATTGCTCCCCTATCCACTCTAGCATATGCCTTTTCTAAATCCAGAAATGCAATGAAAACTTCTCTATCTTTATCTAAATACTGTTCACATATATGCTTCACTGTAAACACTTGATCTACACATCCCCTACCCACTCTAAAGCCTCCTTGCTCATCTCAATCCTCTGTTTTGTAAAAACCTCTCATAAGCTACCTTTTTCTCTTTTATCACACCCTTTACTTCTTCATTCCACCACTCACTCCTCTTTCTTCCTGCACCCACCCTCCTATAGCCACAAACTTCTGCCCCACATTCTAATACTGCATTTTTAAAACTATCCCAACTCTCTTCAACCCCCCACTACTCATACTTGCACTAGCCCACCTTTCTACCAATAGTTGCTTATATCTCACCCTAACTTCCTCCTCCCTTAGTTTATACACTTTTACCTCTCTCTTACTTGCTGTTGCCATTTTCTTTTTGTCCCATCTACCTTTTACTCTAACTGTAGCTACAACTAAATAATGATCTGATATATCCATTGCCCCTCTATAAACATGTACATCCTGAAACCTACCCATCAACCTTTTATCCACCAATACATAATCTAACAAACTACTTTCCTTACGTGCTATATCATACCTTGTATATTTATTTATCCTCTTTTTCATAAAATATGTATTACTTATTACCAAACCTCTTTCTACACATAGCTCAATTAATGGTTCCCCATTTACATTTACCCCTGGCACCCCAAATTTACCTACTACTCCCTCCACAACATTTTTACCCACTTTAGCATTAAGATCCCCAACCACTATTACTCTCTCACTTGGTTCAAATCTCCCCATGCACTCACTCAACATTTCCCAAAATCTCTCTCTCTCCTCTACACTTCTCTCTTCCCCAGGTGCATAAACACTTACTATAACCCACTTTTCACATCCAACCTTTATTTTAAACCACATAATCCTTGAATTTATACATTTATATTCCCTCTTTACCTGCCATAACTGATTATTCAACATTATTGCCATTCCTTTAGTTCTAACTCTATTTGAAACCCCTGACCTAATCCCATTTATTTCTCCCCACTGAAACTCTCCTACCCCCTTCAGCTTTGTCTCACTTAAAGCCAGGACATCCAGCTTCTTTTCATTCATAACATCTACAATCATCTCTTTCTTATCATTCGCACAACATCCACGCACGTTCAAACATCCCACTTTGACGGTTTTCTTCTTTTTCTTTTTAGAAAATCTATACAGGAAAAGGGGTTACTAGCCCATTGTTCCCGGCATTTTAGTTGACTTTTACAACACGCATGGCTTACAGAGGAAAGATTCTTATTCCACTTCCCCATGGATATGAAAGGAAAAGCAATAAGAACAAGAACTATTAAGATAAAATCAAAGAAAACTCAGATGAGTGTGTATACATAAACGTGTACACTTAGGTCACGCTACACATACCCCCAAAAATACACTTACAAAAGCACTTACAATATTACACTTACATAATTGTACGATTTCCGAGGTGAACGTAACTCGGGGGTCCATTGTATATATTTTTTTTTTTTCAACAAGTCGGCCGTCTCCCACCGAGGTAGGGTGACCCAAAAAGAAAGAAAATCCCCAAAAAGAAAATACTTTCATCATCATTCAACACTTTCACCACACTCATACATAATCACTGTCTTTGCAGAGGAGCTCAGACACGACAGCTGAGAATAGTCCCTCCCAGCTGTCACTATCTTAGACCCCTCCTTTAAAGTGCAGGCATTGTACTTCCCATTTCCAGGACTCAAGTCCAACTAAATCAATTAACTGGTTTCCCTGAATACTAGTTCTTGTTCTTATTTCCTCTTATCTCCATGGGGAAGTGGAACAGAATTCTTCCTCCGTAAGCTATGCGTGTCATAAGAGGCGACTAAAATGCCGGGAGCAAGGGGCTAGTAACCCCTTCTCCTGTATATATTACTAAATGTAAAAGGAGAAACTTTCGTTTTTCCTTTTGGGCCACCCCGCTTCGGTGGGAAACGGCCGACGTGTTGAAAGAAAGAAGAAAAGGAGAAACTTTAGTTTTTCCTTTTGGGCCACCCTGCCTCGGTGGGAAACGGCCGACATGTTGAAAGAAAGAAGTAGGTTGGTAGACAGCAACCATTCGGGGAGGTACTACCGTCCTGCCAAGTGAGTGTGAAACGAAAGTCTGTACTGTATTATTAAAATAATGGTACACAATACTGACAAGTAGACGAATAAAACACGTGCAACAGTTAAGTAACTTACCAAAACATTTTGCCTACACAATACGCTTCTTCAATCGAATACAGAGGTAACTAAATATGGAGACACCTGAAGCAGTGGCAACGTAAAAATAATGCGATCAGTTCATCAGTCTTAAAATAGTGTTTTTTGAAGTGGTCAGTCCTTCAGCCTGAAAAAAAATTCAACTCCAAGCTGAGGAACTGACCACCTCAAAAACTACTACATCAAGACTGATGGACTTATAACATTATCTTTACCTTGCCACTACTTCTGCCTCCATATCTGCTCACCTCTGTATTCGACTGAAGACTCCTATGTTGGAAAAACATTTCGAAAACAAAGATAATAACTACGACACATGTCTTCTTCATCTATCTTTGAATATTCTTAAGTTTTCCTACCTTTTTATCACATACAAAACAAAATTGCCATATGTATTGAGTGTATGTGTGTTTTAGTTACTTAAACATACCTGAAAACATTATAAAATGAAATCGGCCACGTAATACTTAAAAGTTGCTCAAAACAGTCAAAACTTAAAAATAATTCAAAGCACATAAAAATCAGAGTTCGTATAACTACTTACAGCTACTTGCATTCATAACACTAATTGCTTTATAATACAGTGGACCCCTGGAAATTGAACATTCTTCATTCCAGAATGCTGTTCAAGTGCTGTTACCAAACGAATTTATTCCCATAAGGAATGATGTAAATTAGATTAGTCCGTTTCAGACCCCCAAAAATACACCTATAAAAGCACTTACAATAATAAACTTACATAAAAGGGCGAGTTGGGAGTGTTCGATTTCCGAGGGTCCACTGTATCTTTAAATTTGTTTAGAATTTCTTAAAACTAATAAAAATACCTAATCTACGGATAATACTTTGTTAACCTTAAACCCAGATAAACAGGCCACCAGTAACCTTCCCTGCCCAGTTTTACTAGGGAGCTTTCTTTTATGAACATATATTTGTATTATAAATCT
This sequence comes from Cherax destructor, assembly GCA_009830355.1. NCBI lineage: Eukaryota > Metazoa > Arthropoda > Malacostraca > Decapoda > Parastacidae > Cherax > Cherax destructor. Next base: position 109,930 of record WNWK01004599.1, on the reverse strand, counting down.
GAAGAAAATGCAAAGGGGCATTTTCAAGACACTGCTTGAAAACAAATTAGTGAAAAAAATGTACCAAAGAGAAAAAGCTGTAAGGTATACCCATACTGGGGATGCCTAATAATAAGGTCCACAAGACCAAATGCTTTATTTAGTGTACAGTGGATTCACTATACATTAAATGTAAAATGCTATCATTATACCCATCAAAAGATATACTCCTATTAATAAAGATATCCTTTCAACAAAATTAATGACTATGAATCTGTTATTATATTAAATGTCTTTAAAAAACTTTTAATAGTTATTGAATTTCCTAAACTGTGTGAAAACAGGATCACTTCTATAGTGATCCACTAAAACATACATTTGTACCTAGTGAAGATTGCTGAACCATTACTCTTCGGCAGTGCCATCGTGCAGTGACGCACCTGCATTGTATTGTACTTGCACTACATCACCACCAACATTGATCAAACACTGACCCTGAAACAAAAAAATTGCTAGAATTAGACTGCACTACAAACTTATCTGACAGCTTTAAGCAATGCATATCCATCCTGTGCCAGTAGTCAAAAGATTACAGAAATGGAAGGCAGTGCTCAACCTTAAAGAATAAGTCAGAACCTATTGGGGACTAAATTTATTACAGTAATATATTCAAAGAAAGAGCTAAAGCCATACAGGTCAGAGATAATTGGAGAAAATGTAATAGTGTATCCAGTGAGACTAGATGAGAGAAAAGAATGGGGCTGGACAAGGTCTCACTGTGGATAATGAAGGTGGGTAAGACCCACTAAAAAGCCACTAACAAAGATCTACAGTAGAATATTAGAGCCAGGGATATCAGAAACCTGGAAAACTGCAAATGTACATATTACACTACCAATATTTAAAGATGACAGGCAAAAAATCCAAAATTAGAGATTAGTATGCTTGACACATTTATCCTGTGAGGTACTGGAGAAGACTTTAAGAAAACTTAAGACAATCTGAATAGAATAAGATTCACCATTAGGTTATAACTTTTTTACAACGTAATATTCCTGTACCTTAATCAGATGAACTTTTGCCTAAAAACAAAGAAATGACCTTTCATTTCAATATTTTTTTAATTTTTTTTTCAACAAGTCGGCCGTCTCCCACCGAGGCAGGGTGACCCAAAAAGAAAGAAAATCCCCAAAAAGAAAATACTTTCATCATCATTCAACACTTTCACCACACTCATACATAATCACTGTCTTTGCAGAGGCGCTCAGATACGACAGCTGAGAATAGTCCCTCCCAGCTGTCACTATCCCAGACCCCACCTTTAAAGTGCAGGCATTGTACTTCCCATTTCCAGGACTCAAGTCCAACTAAATCAATTAACTGGTTTCCCTGAATCCCTTCACAAAATGTTACCCTGCTCACACTCCAACAGATCGTCATGTCCCAAAAACCATTCGTCTCCATTCACTCCTATCTAACACGCTCACACATGCTTGCTGGAAGTCCAAGCCCCTCGCCCACAAAACCTCCTTTACCCCTTCCCTCCAACCTTTTCTAGGACGACCCCTACCCCGCCTTCCTTCCCCTTCAGATTTATACGCTCTCCAAGTCATTCTACTTTGATCCATTCTCTCTAAATGACCAAACCACCTCAACAACCCCTCTTCAGCCCTCTGACAAATACTTTTAGTAACTCCACACCTTCTCCTAATTTCCACATTCCGAATTTTCTGCATACTATTTACACCACACATTGCCCTACTTACTACTTATTGCTTAGAATAAACGAAGTTGCAGTTTGTTTTTGTTTCTGCAGGCAGCATACAATTCCTGCATAACTTTGATTGCACGTTCAGCACACTGATTACTTTTTGGTATATTGAGTGCAGACAGCTCCTGCTTCCAGTGATTTTTCAATGAGTTCAGTGCTTTTTGTAAGGTTTCAATATTTTTGACAAATTCTTGAAGTCACTTTCATCTTACATCTGATCAGTAAACCAATAATCTGCCCAGTTGTATGAAATGAATCTGCATATCTACTCCAAAGTCTTCCGTCTTGTAGGTATAAGAATGAATGCAAGAATAGCTAGAATGGCTCTTGAATTCCTCGTCACATTGCTGATGTTTGGAATTTTCTGAAAGTTAATCAAAGGAAAGTGCCTTTTTTTTCAAAGAATCTAAACACTCGTGTTAGATTGTACAAAAACTTCATCATCTCTCCATCCTGATTTATAGAGGATCTATTCTGTTCCATTACCAAACTGTGCCTTTGGTTCCTCATAATTCTTCACCAGTTGGGATACAAATGGATATTCGATGTTTGGAGAACTGGTTTCAGCACCAAGATTTTCATCCATTACCAAACGGAGAATCCTGTCCAGAACATGATGCTGACACCTGATAAATTGTGGTTTGCTAATCCCCTTCTCTGAGAACATTCATTGCAGTTTGACAACAGCTCCACTCTTTTTACCTGTGTTAACGTTTGTTGTATCAGCAATAATCATCTTTATTGCATTCCATAAGTTGTATTCATCAATAATTTTTGCCATTCCTTCAACAATAGTTTCAGTCTTGCCATCTTTCAAATGCAGTGCATCCAGTTTTATTTCAGTTCTTTCATTTTTAAGTATTACTACCTGATACTCATTTTCCTCAATGTGCTTTCCATCGAAATGTAAAGACCATTCTTCCATTTGTAACTTTTCAATCATTTCCTCCTTCAATTTAGCGGCCTTTTTGTATGATGACTTGTAAATTGCTGCTTGACTTGGTGTAGGAATGTCAATGCCATCAAATGACAACTGTTTGCATATCTTGCCAGCTTAACTTGTTGATACTTTTGTGGATGTCACCAAATTGTTTGCAACTTTACATTTGTTGTGTTTTCTATTTGGTGGAGTAGTACTTTCATCATACTCGCTCCCTTCACATTCAGTACAACTGTCACTCAATGCCAATTAGTAATTTTCTGAGTTGCTACTTATGATTAGTAATGTAAATATATGGTGATTCATATTTTTCATTAATTTGAGTTGCCAATTAGTACTTACCTGAGTTGCTACTTATGAGTAGTAACGCAGATACATATACAGTGGACCCCCGAGTTTCGTAAACCCCGGAAATTGTACATTTATGTAAGTATAATATTGTAAGTGCTTGTGGAAAAGTATTTTTGGGGGTCTGAAATAGACTAACCTACGTGACATTTTTCCTTAAGGGAGTAAATTCGTTCGGTAATGGCACTTGAGCAGACTTCAGGAGTGAAGTTTTTACGAAACTCGGGGGTCCACTGTATGGTGATTCATAATTTTTATTTAGGGGTGACTTTTTGAAAACTGAGAGGAATTAGGGACTTTTTCATTGTTTTTAAACAAAAGTTCATCGGTTAATGACACAGGTGGTGTTTTATTTGGAAAAAATTAAAAAAGTTATAACTTATTCACCATGGACTAAACATTGGCTCATAAAAGGAAAATCATGCATTATTAGCATATATAAGTTCTACATTACAGGATGATAGAAATAGAGCAGTAAAGGGTGAACAAAATGTTGAATGCCATTTAATATACAGTGGACCCCCGGTTTACGTCATTAATTCGTTCCCGAATGCTGTTCAAGTGCCATTACCAAACGCATTTGTTCCCATAAGGAATAATGTAAATTAGATTAGTCCTTTTAGACCCCCAAAAATACACTTACAAAAACATTTACAAAAATACACTTGAGTTTGGAGCAGTACGTAAACCGGGGGTCCACTGTATAGTCTTGTAGGAGACTAATTTACAAGATGGAAAATCAGGGTGGAATATGAGTACAAGTACTCTGCTGGTTATAGAATACATCACAGGAAGTCATTGTAAATGAGATGTAGGAATAAAGACAAGTAAAAAATGGTGGAGTTCCCCAAATGGTGAACAAAAAAAAAAAAAATTACCCAGAATTATGACTGAGCTGTGCATTACTCTCTTATACATTAGGATATACTAACTAATAATATGTATACTGTAGAGCTCCATACATATTTATTTTCTTTATACATGTGACTGGAAAGTTTTGGAAAACTTAACAATGGATACACCCCTTGAAGAAGGTGCCTTGATAATGGAAGGGGCTCTCTTGATCCAAGAAACTATAGTTTTTTTACTTGTTAGTCAGACTTGAGTCCTGGAGGTGGAAAGTACAGTGCCTGCACTCTAAAGGAGGAATCTGGGATATTTGCTGTTTAAAGTGACATCTAAACTGTCGTATCTGTGCACCTCTGGCAAGACAGTGATAGTATGAACAATGCTAAAAGTGTTTCTTTTTCGGGTCATCCTGCCTCGATGGGAGATGCCCAGCAAGTTAAAAAAATGGGGAACTATAATAGGTAATTTGATTCTTTATCTAACCAGTGGGAAGAGGTATCTTATCACACTAGAATTCTATAATAAAACACATTAGCAATATTTAAACATTTAAAAGAGACGTAAATTAATGGAGACTGCATGCACCTGTCTTGATTGCGGGTACGAAGGACTAATTTTAAATACACATCTTATTACTTGCCTGATTTTTGTAAGGGTTATGCAGGAGTACACACTCAGACATGAAGTAAGCAATCATAGCATTGCCTCCCAGAGCTGCAACATGAGCGCGCACAAGTGCCAGCACCTCGGTTACAAAACTGCCCATGAAGCCACTCAGACCACCACTCTGTACACAGAAGTTATTAATTTTATTTTTAGTCTTCCACTATGAGATCAAAACATAATGTCTACACACACATTTTCAAATAAGAATTAAAGACACTTATCAATGAAAAGGTGTATTCCATTTGGACAGAAAAAACAGAAAGAAAAGGATCTTCAGCAGATAAAGAGGGTCTCTGAGTGAGGCCAAGATAAACAGATTTCCATTCTGTTTTATTTTCAGTACAAGTGGGACTCACATTTTTGCCCATCTACATACTTATGTAAGTGAGCCAAGTGAAGATTTTGACAAAAATAACAATTAGGTGGGGCAATATGAACTGTAAGAAAAACTCTGAATATGAAGATCCCAAGGCTTTACAATATCCTCCCATTAAATGTGAGAATAATTAAAAAGTGCTCTTGTAAAGGAAACACAAAACTCTATCATATAAGGTAATGTGGAGTCTAGAGAGTTCTGACTAAATGAAGGTGGCTGAAAAAATAAAAAGTACGAGAAACGCTCCGAGTGTTAAACCAAATGACTTAGCTAAGACATACCATGCATTTTAAAATTAACTTAATTTCTGGTACACCATTTTGCAGTACAGTGTGTCAGTGTTTATTAAAATGAACACAACATATGAAATAATCTTGCCAAATAAAATAAAGAATACCATTATAATGACTGCAAGGTACATTAATGACTTACCTCTTTAATGCTAGTAGATTCCCTGATGAAAAAGAAGTTCAAATTCCCCAAGTGGCAATCTATACGTGCACCAGGGATGTAGGAAAGAGGAGTAATTTCCACACCATACCTTTCTCTTGGAGATAACTAGTGAGGAAAGAGCTTTGTGATTAGGCAATCTATAGCCATCTGATATAAACTATATGGCAAAGAAACCTTCAAAAACTACACAATAAATTTTAAATGCTAATAGTAGCTGTGCACATCGCATCAGTTTGGCCACAGGGAATCGAATAGTTTCAATAAATGCCAGGAATGCTAATAGTACTCACATGATAGTTTATATATTTAGGATAATTTCTAGATTTAGTTGATGATCTAGCAGATGATGCAGAAGAACTGAGAGAAGCTGTTGAAGGTATAGAAGGTACTGAGGGCACTGGAGTGATTGAGACTACTGAATGTTTGGAAACCAAAGGCTGTGGAGGGTGTTGCTCCTGAGGCTCCTGCTGTTGGAATACTTTTGATTTTGAAATTTCTTCTCCTGATGGAATTAATTCCTCCATTTTGAATATCATTTCACCATCATCTGAATACAAAAGTAGAACTTTTCAATAACATTTAAAAAGCCTAAATATTTTGTGGCTTATACTATCCTTATGTAAAAAAAAATGTTTATTGAATAAAATGAAGACCAAATTTAGCTTTGTTTTAGTCATGTTACTAAATAAAGCTAAAACATCAAACAATAGAACAAAACAAGATAAAAGAGCCTAAATTTAGCAAAGCAATGCATTAAATATGATTTCCAAAATGATACTGATTTTTAGTGATTGCTTTTCATGCAGGAAAATCCTGCAACTGAACATAGCATAACATAGTTCAATAACTACCAAAAGTCACAATTTGTTATCCAAAGATGTCTAGGATATGTCTTAATTCACATTCCAGACAGCAGTTACTGATGCCAGTGGTGATATTTGTAACATATTTTATGTTTTAATGAAGAGAATTAATAAAAAATAAACAAAAAGGTGCATAAAACTAGAAGAAATGTCTTGACTCACTTGGAATTTACAACAAAGCACATGCCAAGGCAAGAGAGAATACTCACAGTTAGAACACAAAAGTTCTTGTATAAAATTATAACAAACAGTAGTGAAAATGATGCCAGTGGTGATATGAACAACTTGTGTTGTAGTCTCATGAGGACATTAAAGAAAAGTGTGAAGAGCAAAAGAAAAATGCTGAGTACTTGCTGTGTTATACAAGAAGGCAAGGAGTCCCTTCCCATGACAAGTAAAGTTCTCTGAGGATATGGTAAAACAGATTGATTCATGTTGGAGTATGGCTGTGAGCCAACAAGTGGTTAAAAAAAGACATGTACAGTGGACCCCCGCCTAACGAGCAAAATTCATTCCAGAAGCCTGCTAAAGTGCCATTACCGAACGAATTTACTTCCTTAAGAAATAATGTCACGTAGGTTAAGTCTATTTCAGACCCCCAAAAATACACTTCCACAAGCCCTTTACAATATTATACTTACATAACTGTACGATTTCCGGGGTGCTCGTTAGGCGGGGGTCCACTGTATATAGCAAAAGGAGACCCTTTTTATTCTGATGTTTCACCTACAAAAGGCTTTATTATCTGATGAAATCTCTTGCTGGTAAAACACTAATAATAAGTCTCATTTGTAACTAATTGATTCATGCTTTTTTTTGAGGAGTGTTGATAAGAGGCATATAATCACATTGAACATGGCACATAAGATCATCATTCCATTCTACAGTACAAGAAAATCTTTATTATACAAAATATGAATAATGTGATACAATAATACCACTACCTTGTTTTGCCTTTTTAAGAGGAACATCTGATTGGCCTGCTTGAACTGTGGTGCTAGGTATGACAGCCGAGGGTTGTGTATGAACTGAAGGAGATCCTTGCCCAAGAACCATTCCAAGTAGACTAATTTGCAACTCATCCTCCTCAGGTAACTCCACATTTACTTGTAATCCAGCTATAATACAAGGTGCCAATTTGCGAACTTTGAAGTACACACTCTGAAAATTATCAGAAAATGTAATACAAACCAAAATGCTTTTTACAAAATCCTGGATGCCAAAAAATACTTTAATAATATCTAATATTTCTTTGAAGAGACTCAAATTATAAGTACAGTGGAACCCCGGCTAACGAACAAAATTCATTCCAGAAGCCTGCTCAAGTGCCATTACCGAACGAATTTACTTCCTTAAGAAATAATGTCACGTAGGTTAGTCTATTTCAGACCCCCAAAAATACACTTCCACAAGCACTTACAATATTATACTTACATAATTGTACGATTTCCGGGGTGTTCGTTAGCCGGGGGTCCACTGTATAATGAAAACAATGGTACAACAAAATAAAAATTAAGAGCCAGAAAGCAGAGATTTTAAATGAAACTACCCCACTATTATGAAGTAAATTTTTGCTAAAATTGTAATGCTCAAATCTACTGCTGCAAATATTGTATATAGTATTCTTCACCACTGTCACTTAATAAGTACTGTCTAATCAAAGTTTTACAGAAAGATTGCAGGGGTAGAATAACCTTGACACCTGTTGCAGGTATATTGCTTGTAAATTTACATATTTTTAACGTATCAGCAGACTGGTGCTAATCCTTCTACAGGTTATATGTACATCTGCTCAAAAATGCCTCTTTTCAAATTAGTTTCTTTATTTCCATGTTTTTTTCACATTCTAAATTTCTAAGAAGTCTATAATAATATATAACTGAATGTATCTGTCATTTGCTGTCTCCTACTACTATTAATTTATGTAAATTATTGAGAGTAACTTTAAAATGATGTAGGTCCTTCATCCCACGTCTGAGGTATTCATCTTCAATGCACAGATACTGTAAACAAATTGACTTGTTCTCTTGCCTTTCACCTGGTTTTATTGCCTTTTATGACATGCCAGACAGTATAAGGAGATTCTTTCCTTGAGGAACTCAACTGCATAGCCATTTTCTTATTTTCTTCATTCCTATGAAGCAATGTTTACTTACTTTACCCTAAGTAGAGAAAGTGAATCAAAGGAAAAAACTGAAGGCATCAATATGTATGTATAGTATATTTCATAGGTACAGTTAAAACCAAATTATTCACTAAATAACGGAATTATAATAAGCAATCCCATTAAAAACAATTATTTGAAAATCTTTTTACCTGGAGAAGTTTATCAAAGTACTGGTTGAAGAAGTTGTGATTTAGCGTGGCAGGCACCTTAGTTCTCCACACCCGGGTAAACATTTGGAGGTTTGTTACTATCCTGTCTCTGGGCACACCAGGAGGCACTTGTGTGGTTACTGCCATTAACTGGGCAGGTGGGCAGCCCTCAACAAGAAGGCCAATCATTTCTGCATCTTCCATATCATCCAACTGAATTATGCAAAAAGAAAAATTTGAGGTCAAGGTTAATAAGGATCATGTTTTGTTATTCTAAAATCAAAGATTTATGAGTCATTGTATTTTTTAATAAGCCTTAACTCAGGCAAAGTTGTCCACTCAACAAAGGAGAGTCAGGTGATACATCTTGAAGGAATAAAGCTCAAAGGAGTGACGACATAAGTAGGTAGGTAGTTAATATGACACAGTGGGCTTGGAATTGAAAAATTAATCAGCATGGCTCTTCATTGTAAGTAATAGGAAACAGATTATTTGTGAGAAAAAATGATTCAAAGAATTACATGACTATACATGAAGAGGAGTTATGCAAGGAACAAAAGTCAAGGAAATGGCAGTAAGGGAGGTAGATACAACTATGTGGTGAAAGGCACAAGATTCAACATTAGAAGGAAGGTCAGTGGAATTTATTGGAGAAATAGCTTTCCAGTGAATTACATCAAGAGTTTTGGTACCTTTCTCAGATGAGAGAGCTGTATTCTAGACAAGGTTGGATGAGACTTGTAGTGTTGAAGCAACTGAAAAGTTAAAGATCTTCAGAATCTGAGAATTTCTAACTGTGTGGCATGTGAAGGTACTTTTGGCGATCACAAAAATAAGAAGTTTCCAGGACAAGTCAGAAATGACTGCAATGTCTAAAATATTAGGAACCTCAAAATGAGATAATAAACCATATGAGTGTTGAAATGATGCATAGAAAAGCTGAGTTATATCACAATTGAATTAGATTAAATTGAAAGTGATCCTAAGAGAGATGAAATATTTGGTCAGATGAAGAGAATTAGGTTGAAAAGAAAGTTACACTGAGAGCTGCCAAAACTGAAATGTGAAGAGCACAAAGCTGAATTGTCAGCCTATAAGTGGATAGCTTTATATGTACAATAAAAAAAACTTTATTCAAACTTTATTCAGCAGTGCAGAACACTGCAGCTTACAGAACAGCCAAAAGCCGTACCATCATACAACAAAGGTGAGAAAAAGCTGGTCATTCAGAGTCAATAGGAAGCAGGCAAAAGGTGGACAACTTTAAGTGTAAAAGTTTTTGTCATATTCTTATCAAAACTATAACTCTATTCAGAATTATAACAAATGACTAAATGCAGTCATAAAATATGGGTGACAGGTAGTGAGGTAAGAAACGAGTCACCCATACTGGTGATCATAAAAGAATATTAGTGTGTTCAAGATATTCAACAGGATAGAGAAACATAAAAAAATGTGATAATTTTTTTAAGAAATCTAAAGCTACACAAATATGACACTACAAAGATTGCCAAGTAATTTTGCAGAAATAACCGATTGTGCCACTTCACCCAGGGGGTAAATACAGGCAAGCCCTGCTTTACAGCACTTCACTTTACAGCATTTTGCTAATGCAGTGGTTTTCAATTATACCCATTCTTCATTTATTCAGACTTCCTACAATGAATATATTCACCAGTCAATATAAACTAAGGATGAAAATATTTTTAGGTAAGTAATGTGTGTACTGTACGTATATGCATTTTTTTAGGCCTAGGTCTATTGCGCACTTAATATATGATAGTGTAAACACATTATTAAGCTTTTTTTATGCATTTAAAAGTGAAAAAAAAGGCTATGCTTCACTTTACAGCAATTTTCACTTCATAGCAATAGTCCAGAACCTGACCTGCCTGTATGATGGGAAAATGCAACAGAAAAGTGTGGGAGCATGCACTAGTAGTAAACCTCACCCCAACAAGGCTACTAGATATTATGGCCATTAAGTGAATAATTACAATCATTTGCCTATTTTCCAATGAAGATTTTGATCAAGGCTTTTTGGATAACCAGAAAATCCAGAAAAAGGGAGTCCTCAATGCAGAAACAAACCTTGTTTCTGAAGTTTGTAACTTAAATGTTTAAGACAATGAACCTATTTTCTCACAGTAACCAAAAGTGTAATGATGCTGAGTCCCTCACTAGCATCTAAGAGCCTTTCTTCAGGTGTTAGGACCTTTGTAATGCTATTATGTACTTAAAATGCTTTAAAACCCAGACTAGTCTCTAGGTACATTATAATACATATAGAAAACTTCTATTAGCTAGCATAAACAACAATTAGATAACATACAGAGCATTCTAATTATATAATATGTAATTCTTTCTTTCAACATGTCGGCCATTTCCCACCGAGGCAGGGTGGCCCAAAAGGAAAAACGAAAGTTTCTCCTTTTACATTTAGTAATATATACAGGAGAAGGGGTTACTAGCCCCTTGCCCCCGGCATTTTAGTCGCCTCTTACGACACGCATGGCTTACGGAGGAAGAATTCTGTTCCACTTCCCCATGTAATTATGAAGAGCTAATATAAAGAAAATTCTAGCTAATATATATAGTGAACTGCAATTAGCTAACAACAGATAGTGACAAAAATGACTAACAGACCACTGTGTATTTTTTGCAAATATTTCTTATTTGATTTGTCAGCACTCAGTGGCTGTCATATAGAATTACATTGGACCCTCGGTTTTTGTACAGCTCTCAACTCGAACAATTATGTAAGTGTATTTTTGTAAGTGCTTTTGTAAGTGTATTTTTGTAAGTGCATTTGTAAGTGTATTTTTGGGGGTCTGAAACGACTAATCTAATTTACATTCGTCCTTATGGGAACAAATTCGTTCGGTAACAGCACTCGAGCAGCATTCTGGAAAGAATTATCGACGAAAACCGAGGGTCCACTGAGGCCAGAGTCCCTCATACAATTCTACGTCATGAGCTCAGATCACTCAGATAAGCTGTGAACAGTAAATTTTCGCTTAGATATGAGAAAATGGATCTGTGCGGTGAGTGTGTACAGAATAAAAGACCCTGCAACACGCAATACATGATGGGAAAAGCAAAAATCTGACCATGTTTGGTCAAAAATGACAACTTTGAGTTGTTTTCTAAAATGTTTTTTAATGAATTTATTAGCTGTTTCTTGGTATCATTTTACAGAATAGAAGACATGCTCCAGTAGCGGAAATGTTCAATTTTTGCCGATTTTTCCCCCAGTTTGTTTTATGCATTTTAGTAGGTCTAATTCAATTATTGGGATACCATGAACCATGACCAATCATCCCTGGTTATATTTAACCCTTTGACTGTCGCAACCTCAAATCCTGAAGTGTCTCCTGGTGTCGCAAAATATTTAAAAAAAAAAATTATTTTTTTCTTATGAAATGATAGAGAAACTTTTCCCGATGGTAATGACACCAAAAGTACGAAATTTGATGGAAAACTTATGGAATTATGCTCTCGTGAAGTTAGTGATCTTGGCAATATACAGTGGACCCCCGAGTTTCGTAAAAACTTCACTCCTGAAGTCTGCTCAAGTGTCATTACCGAACGAATTTACTCCCTTAAGGAAAAATTTCACGTAGGTTATTCTATTTCAGACCCCCAAAAATACACTTCCACAAGAACTTACAAAATTATACTTACATAATTGCACGATTTCCGGGGTATTCGTTAACCGAGGGTCCACTGTATGCGCATCGGCGATTTCGTCGAATTTGAGCCCTATTTTCGGCCAATTCCATTGTTCCAGTCGACCAAACTCATAGCTATTTCTTTAGAACTCCATTTGTTCTATCGATTGAGTACAAGAAACTGCCAATTTACCGATTTCAACTACCCAATAAAGTGGTCAGAAATTGACAATTTGGCCAATTTCATGCAAAATAAAAAAGATGTCAATTTCAAAATAGGGTCCAGAATGAACAATGTAGACATTCCTGGCACTAAAATAAGATTTTCTCTGTTCATTAGTCACGTCTTTAGGCCCCTCTTATATTACTCTTGCTTTATATTTTGATTTTTTATTCACACAAAAAATAGAAGATTTACTGTTATGCAGACTACTGCAATATTGTAAAAATGGTATAAATAATATCAGTGCACTTTTGAAAGAATATTAGACTCACCAGTTGACATGTATTGGATGCGTGGCGTGATTTGTTTACTCTTGAACATTGGCAAAAATCGAACATTTCTGCTACTTTGAGCTCAATTTCAAGGTCGTTTTCATCATGAAACTAATCAAAATCATCTCTATTTCTGTAATATGTTTTCCATTCTATCAAATGAGACCACGAAAAAGAGAATACAACCATAAATACTATGTGCAAATTCACCTCAAAGTCGGCATTTTAATCCAAAAACACGGTGGGATTTTCTTTTTCTTATTATGCACTGCATGCTGCAGGATTTTTTTTATACAGTGCACACTGACCACATAGACCTATTCTCTCACATGTGGGCCTACCAGCTTTCTCCCGCTTGATTTGAAGCCTCTAGAATTTTTGAGTATACAGTGGTCCCTCGATTTTCGCCGAAAATTTGTTCCAGAATGCTGCTCAAGTGCCATTACCGAACGAATTTACTTCCTTAAGAAATAATGTCACGTAGGTTAGTCTATTTCAGACCCCAAAAAATACACTTGCAACAGCGCTTACGAAAATACACTTACATAAATGTTCGAGTTTGGAGATGCACGAAAACCGAGGGAGCTATTACTTAACACGAAAAATACGTAATTCGAAACCTTATTTCCCATAAGAAATAATGTAAATACAATTAATCCGTTCCATCCAAAAATATTGACATACTAAATAATAAAAAACAATATACAGTGGACCCCTGAGTAACGAACACCCCAGAAATCGTACAATTATGTAAGTATAATATTGTAAGTGCTTGTGGAAGTGTATTTTTGGGGGTCTGAAATAGACTAACCTACGTGACATTATTCCTTAAGGGAGTAAATTCGTTCGGTAATGGCACTTGAGCAGGCTTCTGGAGTGAAGTTTTTACGTTACTCGGGGGTCCACTGTATATATATACATTTACTTACCTTTATTGAAGAGTTGCAGGCATCTGGAAGATAGGGAGGATGACAGGGGCAGGGTGTTAGTGGTTGGAAGGGAAATCCCCCTCCAAAAGGACTTCAGGTAACAAGTCCCTCTCTGGGGTTACTTCCCTTCTTGGTCTTTTAATGCCACTAGGACCAGCTTGAGAGTCACTAGACCCCTGCCTGGTGAAATAACTGTCCACAGTCCTCTGTTTCTGGCGACTCTTTAATACTTTCCTGAAGTACAACATGGCTCTGTCACTGAAGTGGTTGCACAGAAGGCTCATTTCAGCTTGCTCAGGGTGGTGTTTTTCAACAAAACTTTGCACATCGTTCCACTTGGAACAAATTTCCTTAAGCACTGAAGAAGGCACCTCCTCTCTCTCTCCCTCCTCCTGTGAAGCAATAACCTCAGCTGTGGTCTGTTGCTGTTCCAGATGATGCTCTTGCAGCTTCATCTGGAGTGGTGTTCCTCACTCTCTTTACCACTGGGGTGCCACTAGGAAGCTTCTTTGGACCCTTGGTGACTTATTTCACAGTGACAATCACTAAACCACCAAAAAAGACACCAAATGTATTGTGAATGGTTGAAAGAGCGCGCTGGGTAATGTTCTCTCAATGGTAAACAACGCTTCACTTGCGTCCTGTGCAGGCGCAGGGCAGGCGCGGAACAGGCGGACAGGTCTAATACGTTACGATACACGAGTCCATTTACGATACACGAGTCCATTTACGATACACGATATCGAAAAAAGCTTACGTTACACGATTTTTACGATATATGAGCCTTACGTTACTCGGAGGTCCACTGTATATACATCCGAAACACTAGCTTGTAAGACGTATATATACGACCGAAACAGTCAAAAGGTTAACTATCCGAGAAATAGAGAAAATCTTTTACTTTTATGAATTTAATATGGGAGGCAAGTGTAACACAGGAGAGGCCTGAATACATGATTAATGAACAGAGGAAAAGTTGTTTAAGTGCCAGTACTGTCTACATTGTTTATTTTGCACACTATTCTTTAATTGGTACAACAATACCTTGCATAGTACGGTTAAGGAGTGACAAAAAATAACGCACTATGCAACACCATACTGATCAATGCATTATAATGTGTTTTAATGAAACGTGTTCCAACAATACAATTAAATGTGTTGGATCGCAAAAATATTTAGCTGTTTGCTTAGAACATATCAATGCACATGAAACTTTTGCACACACTTGCAAATAAAAAAATTACAAAAGATGCAAGCATGCGTGAGCATGTTAGATAGGAATGAATGGAGACGAATGGTTTTTAGGACCTGACGAGCTGTTGGAGTGTGAGCAGAGTAATATTCAGTGAAGGGATTCAGGGAAACCAGTTAATTGACTTAGCCGGACTTGAGTCCTGGAAATGGGAAGTACAATGCCTGCACTTTAAAGGAGGGGTTTGGGATATTGGCAGTTTGGAGGGACTTCTAAACTGTTGTATCTGAGTGCCTCTGCAAAGACAGTGATTATGTATGAGTAATGGTGAAAGTGTTGAATGATGATGAAAGTTTTTTTCTTTCTTTTTGGGTTTTTCTTTCTTTTTGGGTCCCCCCTGCCTCAGTGGGAAATGGGCAACGTGTTAAAAAAAATGAAAAAATAGTAGTACTAAAGATTTTAATTACAGTTGTAAATAAAAAATGTACCATACATACGGTAAAGAAAAAGATAATTTTTATTTTGAAAATTTTTTGAAAACATAGTTTGCACAGTGTTTTTCTTCTTTTTACCAGCATACATATCTTTATAACATTGAATATCATTCTGTAATGCCTCCCTACCTTTGATATACCTCTGATGAATTTCAGGAATGTTTCTACTCTTGGAGCCTGGCCATGGGCCAGGCCATAAGCCATGAGCCTGGCATGGGTCTAACTTTAATTCCTCATTCAATATTTGGATCTGCGTTCATTATGAAGTCACAAGCATCTCCTTTTGCAATTAACGTTGATAGTTCATCCAATGTGAATTCTTTCGTGGACGCAGCATTTTCTTCTTCTTGATTTTCCTCTGTTTCTTTGTATAAATGTTACTGATCCATTTCCACAAGTGTTGCATCATCAAGGTCATCGGAATGAGAGCCAGTGCACTGACACACAACTTCACCGCTTGGAGTCTGGAGCGATACTGATGTTTGCATTGCGCTAGTCCGGTACATCCACATCGGTGCGTAATGCAGTTAAATAAAATTTATATTAAATTTATAAACTGTATTACAGTACACTCTCAAATTACACGGTATTTACCTTCCTGAAAATGCCGTGTTATATAAAGTGAAAAACTTATGGGGAAAATAGGGTTACATTCCTGGAGCCCCAGAAAAGCCTAACAACTTTTTTTTTAGACCTCCAGGTCTTACAAAAATAAAAGTGAATAGGTAATTTTAGTTCATTGTCGTGATGTACATATTATGTTGTTTCTATTGCTTAAGACCACAAATACAACAAAAATAATTTTTTTTTTTTAACAAGTCGGCCATCTCCCACCGAGGCAGGGTGACCCAAAAAGAAAGAAAATCCCCAAAAGAAAATATTTTCATCATCATTCAACACTTTCACCTCACTCATACATAATCACTGTCTTTGCAGAGGAGCTCAGAATACCACAGTTTAGAAGTCCCTCCAAACTGCCAATATTCAAAACCCCTCCTTTAAAGTGCAGGCATTGTACTTCCCATTTCCAGGACTCAAGTCCAACTAAATCAATTAACTGGTTTCCCTGAATCCCTTCACACAATATTACCCGGCTCACACTCCAACAGCTCGTCAGGTCCCAAAACCATTCGTCTCCATTCACTCCTATCTAACACGCTCACACATGCTTGCTGGAAGTCCAAGCCCTCGCCCAAAAACTTCCTTTACCCCTTCCTCCAACCTTTCGAGGACGACCCTACCCCGCCTTCCTTCCCTACAGATTTATACGCTCTCCAAGTCATTCTACTTTGATCCATTCTCTCTAAATGCCCAAACCACCTCAACAACCCCTCTTCAGCCCTCTGACAAATACTTTTAGTAACTCCACACCTCCTCCTAATTTCCACACTCCGAATTTTCTGAATAATATTTACACCACACATTGCTCTTAGACAGGACATCTCCACTGCCTCCAGCCACCTCCTCGCTGCAGCATTTGCAACCCATGCTTCACACCCATATAAGAGTGTTGGTACATCTATGCTGGTGTATGTCAGTGATTGTGAAGTGGAGATGCATGGTGTGGCCCTACTGGGCTGAGGTGGATGGTTCTCGGCAGAAGTAGATGAGCAAGGTTCTGCTACTAAAGTCGATGTGAAAGAATTAACTAAAGAAGGCCATAACTTTCCACAGCCTGCATTTAACCCTTAACGGTCCAAACGTATATATACGTTAGTACTGCTACTGCCCTGAATATTTTGAAAAAAAAAAAAAATATATAGAAATAGAGCACATTTTTTAAGTGTTATACGATAAAAAAAAAAAATTGGGTCAGTACTTACCGAGATATGAGGCAGAGAAGTTGGCTCTGGATGCTCACCTAACAGCAACAGGAGTCCTGCCGCTTGCAGAATCGTTGCCGATATACCTTTTTTTCTTTTTTTTTATTATTTTTATATAATTTTTATGTTCTGATAATTACAATTTATGCAAGGGGCTAGTAACCCCTTCTCCTGAATAAATTACTAAATGTAAAAGGAGAAACTTTCGTTTTTCCTTTTGGGCCACCCTGCCTCGGTGGGAAACGGCCGACGTGTTGAAAGAAGAAAGAAGAATTACAATTTATAGTAGTTCTTGTGATTTCATAGCCAATCTTTGTTCTGACACTAATATTAGGTACTGAAATTGTACTCAAATAATAATAATAATGATAGTGCATAAAAATAATAATAATGATAGTGCATAAAAATAATAATAATGATAGTGCATAATAATAATCATAATAATAATAGTAAATAATAATTTTTTTTTTTTCAACAAGTCGGCCGTCTCCCAACAAGGCAGGGTGACCCAAAAAGAAAGAAAATCCCCAAAAAGAAAATACTTTCATCATCATTCAACACTTTCACCACACACATACATAATCACTGTCTTTGCAGAGGAGCTCAGATACAACAGCTGAGAATTGTCCCTCCCAGCTGTCACTATCCCAGACTCCTCCTTTAAAGTGCAGGCATTGTACTTCCCATTTACAGGACTCAAGTCCAACTAAATCAATTAACTGGTTTCCCTGAATCCCTTCACAAAATGTTACCCTGCTCACACTCCAACAGATCGTCATGTCCCAAAAACCATTCGTCTCCATTCACTCCTATCTAACACGCTCACACATGCTTGCTGGAAGTCCAAGCCCCTCGCCCACAAAACTTCCTTTACCCCCTTCCTCCAACCTTTTCGAGGACGACCCCTACCCCGCCTTCCTTCCCTACAGATTTATACGCTCTCAAGTCATTCTACTTTGATCCATTCTCTCTAAATGACCAAACCACCTCAACAACCCTCTTCAGCCCTCTGACAAATACTTTAGTAACTCCACCTTCTAATTTCAAAATTCGAATTTTCTGCATAATATTTAACCACACATTGCCCTTAGACAGGACATCTCCACTGCCTCCAGCCTCCTCCTCGCTGCAGCATTTGCAACCCATGCTTCACACCCATATAAGAGTGTTGGTACGACTATACTTTCGTACATTCCCTTCTTTTGCCCCCATGGATACGTTTTTGTCTCCACAGATACCTCAACGCACCACTCACCTTTTTTCCTTTATCAATTCTATGGTTAACCTCATCCTTCATAAACCCATCCGCTGACACGTCAACTCCCAAATATCTGAAAACATTTACTTCTTCCATAATCCTTCTCTCCAATGTGATATCCAATTTTTCTTTATTTAAATAGTTTGATACCCTCATCACCTTACTCTTATCTATGTTCACTTTTAACTTTCTACCTTTACACACTCTCCCAAACTCGTCCACTAACCTTTGCAACTTTTCTTTAGAATCTCCCATAAGCACAGTATCGTCAGCAAAGAGTAACTGTGTCAACTCCCATTTTGCATTTAATTCTCCAAAATTTAATCCCACCCCTCTCCCCAACACCCTAGCATTTACTTCTTTTACAACCCCATCTATAAATACAGTGGTACCTCGACTTACGATGGTCCCCAAACATACCCTTTTATGTAAGTTTATTTTTTTAAATGCTTTTGTAAGTGTACTTTTAGGGGTCTAAACAGACTAGTCTATTTTACATTATTTCTTAAGGAGATAAATTTGTTTGGTAATGGCACTTGAACAGCATTCTGGAATGAAAAAATATCGTAAGTCGAGGTACCACTGTATATTAAACAACCATGGTGACATTACACATCCCTGTCTAAGACCTACTTTTACCGGGAAGTAATCTCCTTCTCTCCTACACACCCTAACCTGAGCCTCACTATCCTCATAAAAACTCTTTACAGCCTTCAGTAACTTACTACCTATTCCATACACTTGCAACATTTGCCACATTGCTCCCCTATCCACTCTATCATATGCCTTTTCTAAATCCATAAATGCAATAAAAACTTCTCTACCTTTATCTAAATACTGTTCACATATATGCTTCACTGTAAACACTTGATCTACACATCCCCTACCCACTCTAAAGCCTCCTTGCTCATCTGCAATCCTACTCTCTGTCTTACCTCTAATTCTTTCAATAATAACCCTGCCATACACTTTACCTGGTATACTCAGTAAACTTATTCCCCTATAATTTTTACACTCTCTTTTATCCCCCTTCCCTTTATATAAAGGAACTATACATGCTCTCTGCCAATCCCTAGGTACCTTCCTCTTTCATACATTTATTAAACAAAAATACCAACCACTCCAGCACTATATCCCCCTGCTTTTAACATTTCTGTCATGATTCCGTCAATTCCAGCTGCTTTACCCCTTTCATTCTACGTAATGCCTCACGCACCTCCCCACACTCACATCCTGCTCTTCTTCACTCCTAAACAATGTTGTACCTCCCTGGCCAGTACATGAAATTTCCGCCTCCCTTTTTTCATCGACATTTAAAAGTTCCTCAAAATATTCCCGCCATCTACCCAATACCTCCAGCTCCCCATCTACTAACTCCCCTACTCTGTTTTTAACTGACAAATCCATTCGTTCCCTAGGCTTTCTTACCTTGTTTATCTCACTCCAAAATTTTTCTTGTTTTCAGCAAAATTTCTTGACAGAGCCTCTCCCATTCTTTCATCCGCTCTTCTTTTGCACTCTCTCACCACTCTCTTCACCTTTCTTCTACTCTCCATATACTCTGCTCTTTTATTAACACTTCTGTTTTGTAAAAACCTCTCATAAGCTACCTTTTTCTCTTTTATCACACCCTTTAATTCTTCATTCCACCAATCACTCCTCTTTCCTCCTGCACCCACCCTCCTATAGCCACAAACTTCTGCCCCACATTCTAATACTGCATTTTTAAAACTATCCCAACTCTCTTCAACCCCCCCAGTATTCCTACTTGCACTAGCCCACCTTTCTGCCAATAGTTGCTTATATCTCACCCTAACTTCCTCCTCCCTTAGTTTATACACTTTTACCTCTCTCTTACTTGCTGTTGCCATTTTCTTTTTGTCCCATCTACCTTTTACTCTAACTGTAGCTACCACCAAATAATGATCTGATATATCCGTTGCCCCTCTATAAACATGTACATCCTGAAGCCTACTCATCAACCTTTTATCCACCAAAACATAATCCAACAAACTACTTTCCTTACGTGCTATATCATACCTTGATATAATAATACATAATAATAATAATAATGCATATATATACATACACACATCTAGGTTTTTCTTCTTTTTCTTAATAGCTCTTGTTCTTTTTATTTTCTCTATTGTCTATAAGGAAGTGGAAAAGAATCTTTCCTCCGTAAGCCATGCGTGTCGTATGAGGCGACTAAGATGCCGGGAGCAATGGGCTAGTAACCCCTTCTCCTGTACAAATCTACTAAAAACGAGAAGAAGAAAAACTTTATAAAACTGGGTTGTCTGAATGTGCGTGGATGTAGTGCGGATGATAAGAAAGAGATGATTGCCGATGTTATGAATGAAAAGAAGTTGGATGTCCTGGCCCTAAGCGAAACAAAGCTGAAGGGGGTAGGCGAGTTTCAGTGGGGAGAAATAAATGGGATTAAGTCAGGAGTATCTGAGAGAGTTAGAGCTAAGGAAGGGGTAGCAATAATGTTGAAGGATCAGTTATGGAAGGAAAAGAGGGAATATAAATGTGTAAATTCAAGGATTATGTGGATTAAAATAAGGGTCGGATGCGAAAAGTGGGTCATAATAGCGTGTATGCACCTGGAGAAGAGAGGAGTGTAGAGGAGAGAGAGAGATTTTGGGAGATGTTAAGCGAATGTATAGGAACTTTTGAACCAAATGAGAGAGTAATTGTGGTAGGGACCTAAATGCTAAAGTGGGAGAAACATGCAGAGAGGGTGTAGTAGGTAAGTTTGGGGTGCCAGGTGTAAATGATAATGGGAGCCCTTTGATTGAACTTTGTATAGAAAGGGGTTTAGTTATAGGTAATACATATTTTAAGAAAAAGAGGATAAATAAGTATACAAGATATGATGTAGGGCGTAATGACAGTAGTTTGTTGGACTATGTATTGGTAGATAAAAGACTGTTGAGTAGACTTCAGGATGTACATGCTTATAGAGGGGCCACAGATATATCAGATCACTTTTTAGTTATAGCTACAGTGGGAGTAAAAGGTAGATGGGATACAAGGAAAATAGAATCAGTAAGTAAAAGAGAGGTGAAGGTTTATAAACTAAAAGAGGAGGCAGTTAGGGTAAGATATAAACAACTATTGGAGGATAGCTGGGCTAGTGAGAGTGTAGGCAATGGGTCGAAAATGTATGGGGTAGATTTAAAAATGTAGTGTTAGAGTGTTCAGCAGAAGTTTGTGGTTACAGGCGAGTGGGTGCGGGAGGGAAGATGAGCGATTGGTGGAATGATGATGTAAAGAGAGTAGTAAGGAGAAAAAGTTAGCATATGAGAGGTTTTACAAAGTAGAAGTGATGCAAGGAGGGAAGAGTATATGGAGAGAAAAAGAGAGGTTAAAAGAGTGGTGAAGCAATGTAAAAGAGAGCAGATGAGAGAGTGGGTGAGATGTTATCAGCAAATTTTGTTGAAAATAAGAAAAAGTTTTGGAATGAGATTAATAAGTTGAGGAAGCCTAGAGAACAAATGGATTTGACAGTTAAAAATAGGAGAGGAGAGTTATTAAATGGAGAGTTAGAGGTATCGGGAAGATGGAGAGAATATTTTGAGGATTTGTTAAATGTTGATGAAGACAGGGAAGCTGTGATTTCGTGTGTAGGGCAAGGAGGAATAACATCTTGTAGGAGTGTGGAAGAGCCAGTTGTGGGTGTAGGGAAGTTCGTGAGGCAGTGGGTAGAATGAAAGGGGTAAGGCAGCTGGGATTGATGGGATAAAGATAGAAATGTTAAAAGCAGGTGGGGATATAATTTTGGAGTGGTTGGTGCTATTATTTAATAAATGTATGGAAGAGGGTAAGGTACCTAGGGATTGGCAGAGAGCGTGTATTGTTCCTTTGTATAAAGGCAAAGGGGACAAAAGAGAGTGCAAAATTATAGGGAATAAGTCTGTTGAGTGTACCTGGTAAAGTGTATGGTAGAGTTATTATTGAAAGAATTAAGAGTAAAACAGAAAGCAGGATAGCAGATGAACAAGGGGCTTTAGGAAAGGTAGGGGGTGTGTAGACCAAGTGTTTACAGTGAAACATATAGGTGAACAGTATTTGGATAAGGGTAAAGATGTTTTTGTGGCATTTATGGATTTGGAAAAGGCGTATGATAGGGTAGATAGGGGGGCAATGTGGCAGATGTTGCAGGTGTATGGAATAGGAGGAAGGTTACTGAAAGCAGTGAAGAGTTTTTATGAGGATAGTGAGGCTCAGGTTAGAGTGTGTAGGAGGGAAGGGGACTATTTCCCAGTAAAAGTGGGCCTTAGACAAGGATGTGTGATGTCACCGTGGTTGTTCAATATATTTATAGATGGGGTTGTAAGAGAAGTGAATGCGAGGTCTTGGCAAGAGGTGTTGGGCTAAAAGATAAAGAAGCAAATACAAAGTGGGAGTTGTCACAGTTGCTTTTTGCTGATGACACTGTGCTTTTGGGAGATTCTGAAGAGAAGCTGCAGAGGTTGGTGGATGAATTTGGTAGGGTGAGTGGAGCACTTCGGAGTCTGTGGAGACAAAGAACCTTGTCCATGGAAGTAAAGAGGGAAATGTATGAGAGTATAGTTATACCAACGCTCTTATATGGGTGTGAAGCATGGGTGATGAATGTTGCAACGAGGAGAAGGCTGGAGGCAGTGGAGATGTCATGTCTGAGGTCAATGTGTGGTGTGAATATAATGCAGAGAATTCGGAGTTTGGAAATTAGGAGGAGGTGCGGGATTACCAAAACGATTGTCCAGAGAGCTGAGGAGGGGTTGTTGAGGTGGTTTGGACATGTAGAGAGAATGGAACGAGACAGAGTGACTTCGAGAGTGTAAAATCTGTAGTGGAGGGAAGGCGGGGTAGAGGTCGGCCTAGGAAAGGTTGGAGGGAGGGGGTAAAGGAAGTTTTGTGTGCGAGGGGGCTTGGACTTCCAGCAAGCATGTGTGAGCGTATTTGATAGGAGTGAATGGAGGCATATGGTTTTTAATACTTGACGTGCTGTTGGAGTGTGAGCAAAGTAACATTTATGAAGGGATTCAGGGAAACCGGCAGGCCGGACTTGAGTTCTGGAGATGGAAAGTACAGTGCCGGCACTCTGAAGGAGGGGTGTTAATGTTGCAGTTTTATAACTGTAGTGTAAAGCACCCTTCTGGCAAGACAGTGATGGAGTGAATGATGATGAAAGTTTTTCTTTTTCGGGCCACCCTGCCTTGGTGGGAATCGGCCGATGTGTTAATAAAAAAAAAAAAAAAATAATAATAATACATAATAATAAAGTTCCCCTGAAGCATTATGTAAGATTTGTGTCACTGCCTTATCTCATCTGATCTCCACTAATGATGACTGGTGACATTTGATGGGGAAGTGAGGGTAGTCTTATCTTTTCTAATCAGTCTAGTAATTACAGTGATGACATTTGATGAGATTATACTGCTTCCCTTTATGTGTTACTCAAGCCTGTCTGTCTGTATCTGACTGTCTGTATCTGACTGTCTGTACTCACCTATTTGTACTCACATATTTGTGGTTGCAGGGGTCGAGTCATAGCTCCTGGCCCCGCCTCTTCACTGATTGCTACTACGTCCTCTCTCTCCCTGCTCCATGAGCTTTATCAAACCTAGTCTTAAAACTATGTATGGTTCCTGCCTCCACTATGTCGCTTTCTAGGCTATTCCACTTCCTGACAACTCTATGACTGAAGAAATACTTCCTAACATCCCTTTGACTCATTGGAGTCTTCAACTTCCAATTGTGACCCCTTGTTTCTGTGACCCCTCTCTGGAACATCTTGTCTGTGTCCACCTTATCTATTCCTCGCAGTATTTTATATGTCGTTATCATGTCTCCCCTAACCCTCCTGTCCTCTAGTGTCGTCAGGCCGATTTCCCTTAACTTTTCTTCGTAGGACAATCCCCTTAGCTCTGGGACTAGTCTTGTTGCAAACCTTTGCACTTTCTCTAATTTCTTGACGTGCTTGACCAGGTGTGGGTTCCAAACTGGTGCTGCATACTCCAATATGGGCCTGACGTATATGGTGTACAGAGTCTTGAATGATTCCTTAGTGAGGTATTGGAACGCTATTCTTAGGTTTGCCAGCCGCCCGTATGCTGCAGCAGTTATCTGATTGATGTGTGCCTCAGGAGATGTGCTCGGTATTATACTCACCCCAAGATCTTTTTCTTTGAGTGAGGTTTGCAGTCTTTGGCCACCTAGACTATACTCTGTCTGCGGTCTTCTTTGCCCTTCCCCGATATTCATGACTTTACATTTGGCAGGGTTAAATTCAAGGAGCCAGTTACTGGACCAGGCTTCTAGCCTGTCCAGGTCTCTCTAGTCCTGCCTGATCCTCGACTGATTTGATTCTTCTCATTAACTTCACATCATCTGCAAACAGGGACACTTCTGAGTCTATCCCTTCCGTTATGTCATTCACATATACCAAAAACAGTACAGGTCCTAGGACTGACCCTTGTGGAACTCCACTCGTCACAGGTGCCCACTCTGACACCTTGTCACGTACCATGACTCGTTGTTGCCTCCCTGTCAGATATTCTCTGATCCATTGCAGTGCTTTTCCTGTTACGTGTGCCTGATCCTCTAGCTTTTGCATTAACCTCTTGTGAGGAACTGTGTGTCTGTCTTTCTGTCTGTCTGTGTGTCTGTCTTTCTATCTGCTTGTCTCAGGGAGTAGCTCATAAACCAACTGGTATTATGCAGATCACAAGCACATTATATCACTTTGTCTTGATTTTTTTAGTTATCCTAGGTAATTTACACTATGTATAATTGTATTTACGTACGTGTTCCTGTGAGATAGAGACAGATAGATACAGTCAGACAGACAGAGATAGACAGCCAATCAGGTACCCAGCTGACCAGCCAGCTGCTGGCCAGCCAGGTGGCCAACCAGCTGCTTGCCAGCCAGGTGACCAGGCAGGCAGGCAGCCAGCTGGCCTGCCAGCCTGCCGACATCACTTTCCACTTCAAAGGGGAGTGTTAATATGACATGACATCAGTGAATCTTTGGTGTTTGCCGTAATGTGTTTGCTCTAGCTGGCGCTCAATTCAACTGGTGCTCCCACAAGGTACTAAGTGGTCCCAGATTTTTTTAATATGGTGCACACCGAGTGTTAAGACCCATTCTATGCTGACCAGGCATCTCAGGCCAATCGTGCCAAATTTGGAGGCATGAAAAATAAAACGTATATATACGTTTGGGGCAGTAGCAGTACTAACGTATATATACATTTGGACCGTTTAAGGGTTAATGTTGATTGGGGCACTTCATTCCATGCACTTCTAGCATAGCTGATGGCATCTGCAATGTTAAATTTATTCCAGAAGCTTGGTACTGCCAAGTTGGAGTCATGGTCCATTGATGCAATTAGTTTTTTCATCACTTTTTTTGTGTAGTTACACTTGAATGACTTAATAACTCCCCAATCCAGTGGTTGTATTAAAGATGTATTTGGATGTAAAAATACAACTTTTACATGTGGGGTCACATCCAAATTTTTTCACCTTACGCAAACCGAACCATGTTAATTTTATGAAGTGTTATATAAAAATATGCTGCAATTTTTCAGTAGTGTAATAACCAAAATGTGCCAAATAAATCTGTGTAACATGAGGGTCTACCGTATATAAAAATTGCACTTCAAAACCGTACTATGCAAGGTATTATTGTGTTTTTTAATTTTGTGTCAAACTGGCCAAATTAACAGCCTCTGAGCTCTTTATATAGTTCTAATAGTTGAATGGGTGGTTTCTTGTGCTCAATCAATAGAACAGAGGGCATACTAGTGGAATAACTAAGAATTTGGTAAAATGGAGTAATGAAATTGACTTAAAATAGAACTCAAAGTCCGCAAAATCCCCAATGTGTAAATTGTGTCCAGACTGCTAACTTGCGCCTGCACAATTCATAAGTTTTCCATCAAATTTCATACTTTTGGTGTCATTACCTTCAGAAAAAGATTCTCTACTATTTCAGAAGAAATTTTTCTTTTCTAAAAAGTGGATTTGAATAGTGAAAGGGTTAAACATATTCTGTTTCAAACATTGCACAATGAATTTACACTACTGATACTAACTTGCTATTGTGATGACATTATTTACATGAATTATAATCAAAATACAGTGGTACCTCGGCATACTCAAAAATTATGTAAGTGTATTTTTGTAAGTGCTTTTGTAAGTGTATTTTTTGGGGTCTGAAACAGATTAATCTAATTTACATTATTCCTTATGGGAACAAATTTGTTCCGTATCGGCACTCGAACAGCCTTCTGGAACGAATTAAGCTCAAACCCGAGGTACCACTGTACTTACAAGTAAACTATTCAAAATACAGTGGTATACCTCGAGTTTCTAACAGCTCCCAACTCGAACAATTATGTAAGTGTATTATTGTAAGTGCTTTGGTAAGTGTATTTTTGGGGGTCTGAAAGAAACTAATCTAATTTACATTATT
This sequence comes from Cherax destructor, assembly GCA_009830355.1. NCBI lineage: Eukaryota > Metazoa > Arthropoda > Malacostraca > Decapoda > Parastacidae > Cherax > Cherax destructor. The sequence continues at coordinate 83,034 of WNWK01004599.1, read as the reverse complement.
CCTTATGGGAACAAATTCATTCAGTAACGGCACTCGAACAGCCTTCTGGAACGAATTATGGCCGAAACTCGAGGTACTACTGTATATTGTTTACATTCCACAAACAATATCTATAAAACGGTCATGTAATCAGCCAGGAGTGTGAGCAAATTTTGACAAAAGGGGAAATATCCCCCACTTATGCTGAAAGAGAAGCTGGGTTCTTAGTCAGGCAAGTACCCTGTGGGGAAGAATGGCACCCCTCCATGTGAAGAGGGGCCTCTACCCCTGGGCACAAACTACAAATCCCACCACCGCATCAAGGTGACCCAGCATCGAGTGGGTTAAGAAGAGTGAATTATCTTAGAATTACAACTATGGTATTTTTTCCATCTGCTTAGTTAAAGGTTAAAACATTTTTTACCTACTTCTAAAACCGAGGTATCCTTATTGCCAGAAGACAAGTCAATCTCTGGAAGATCATCTTCAGAATCTTCAGTGTCAGACCCCCGAGAATCGTTCACCTCATCTACCAACATGTCCTGGATGTGCATAATTGAAAATGGTTAAGACAAAACTTAAGTACTTTTTTCCAATTCATTTTAAAAAAAAAGTCAAGATTAAGAAAAAATGAAAACTTAAAACTCATGATTATTAAGAAAGTACTGCACAAACCAACTAAAAATTGAAGTCTTTACTGCCAACAACTTCAAATCTAACACCAATAAATGATGGATCTTTGTACTTGCAAGAAGAGTATTTGAAAACACAAAATTAGGCAAATTCTCACTAAATCAACTATATACTTAACAAACTATGTACGTACTGTGTTTGATTTTTACATAATGAATGATAATTAACTGTTATTATTTGCACTTATAATCAAGCATTTTTGTTTCTTCATAATGGGTCACACCACTTTATTCTTTAAACAGCTGTCTTGACAAAAGCATATAGGTAAGCATTAACAATACAGATTGATGGAGGTCTGGTGGCCACCCCACCAAGATAGGGTGGCCTGAAAAAGAAAAACTTTCATCATTCACTCCATCACTGTCTTGCCAGAGGCGTGCTTACACTACAGTTATAAAACTGCAACATTAACACCCCTCCTTCAGAGTGCAGACACTGTACTTCCCATCTCCAGGACTCAAGTCCGGCCTGCCGGTTTCCCTGAATCCCTTCATAAATGTTACCTTGCTCACACTCCAACAGCACATTATGTTAAAAGACAATTCAACAAAAAAAATCTTTTGGTTTAATAAACAAATCTGTTGAATATTAATAAGTTACCGAGGTAACATGTTTTGTGCCATAGTATTCCTTGTTTCTGGCAATGGTTGTATGGAGGAGCTTCTGAACTTCTGCTCTGTGTCTTTCATCTTCTCGGCCACAACTAGCAGAGGTCACTCTTGGGACTGGTGGTGGTTGAAGAGCAGACAGGAACACAGCCGTTGCTGTAGCTACACCCACAATGAGACGCTCCCCAACAGTCACCCGAACTCGCAGCCCAAAGAGTGCATTCATTCCCTTGATCTAAAGAGTACAAATATTTATTAGCAAAAATTATTACTGACTAAAGTATATGCTTACCTACTTAATAATTTTAACTTTCCTGTTATAGTACTATTTCATATAATCAAATAAAATATTACTTTTGATAATGAACATCATACTAAGAAAAATAAAAGTTTCAAATAACGAACTTAATTTAAAAAATACAAATAAAGTAAATAAGGCAAATTACCTTCATTTTATTAATGAGCTGTTTGTGCAGCTCGTACTCCAAAAATGGGAGAGAATCTGATATTTCTTTAGCATTAAGCTCACCCTTTAAATCTCGCTTTGATCTAGCCACCCTTGCTTGGATTAAACAGCCTCTTCCTGAAACAGGACAACCAGATTTAACCAAGCACCCAAAAGAACCAAAGATATAAAAAGGAATTTTTTTTACTAAGAGTAGCAATAAAATGGAATACACTAGGGAAGGATGTAAGGCAGGTAAACTTTTTAATTCAAGTACAGTGGACCCCCGAGTTTCGGCCATAATTCATTCCAGAAGGCTGTTCAAGTGCCATTACCGAACGAATTTGCTCCCATAAGGCATAATGTGAAGTAGGCTAGTCAGTTTCAGACTCCCAAAAAAAACACTTACAAAAGCACTTACAATATTACACTTACATAACTGTTCGAGTTTTGAAGTGGTCGAAACTCGGGGGTCCACTGTACAACAGAACCCATGGGGTTGAAAAGATAAACTGGTTGATAACAAATTGAGGCGAGTCTTACAGAAGATGATGCCAGAATATTATCAGTGTGTTCATCATCACTTTCATTAACCCTTTCAGGGTCGCAAGGCCCTCTCCCAAACTCGTTCTCAGGGTCGCAAATTTTTCGGAAAAAAAAAAAATTATTTTTTCTTATGAAATGATAGAGAATCTTTTTCCGATCATAACGCCACAAAAATTATGAAATTTGATCGAAAACTAACGGAATTATGCTTTCGCAAAGTTAGCGGTATCGATGGCATTTACGCATCGGCGATTTCGCCCACTTTGAGCCCTATTTTCAGCAAATTCCAATGTTTCAGTCTACTAAAATTATAGCTATTTCGCTAGAACTCCATTTCTTCTATCGATTGAGTACAAGAAACTGCCTATTTACTAATTTCAACTACCCAAAATAGTGGTCAGAAAATGGCAATTTGGCCAATTTCACACAAATTTCAAACAATGCCAATTTCTAAATAGTGTCCAGAATAAACAAAGCAGACATTCCTGGCACTAAAATAACATCTTCTCTGTTCATTAGTCACGTCTCCAGGCCCCTCTTACATTACTTTTGCTTTCCATTTTGAATTTTTATTCTCACAAAAAATAGAAGATTTACTGTTATGTATACAACTGCATCATTGTAAAAATGGTATAAATAATATCCGTGCACTTGTGCAAGAATATTAGACTCGCCAGTTGATGTGTATTGGGAGCATAGTGTGATTTGTTTACTCTTGAACATCGGCCAAAATCGAACATTTTCGCTACTTTGCGCTCAGTTTCAAGGTACTTGTCATCGTGAAACCAGTCAAAATTATCTCTATTTCTGTAATATATCATCCATTCTATCAAATGAGACCAAGAAAACGAGAATACAAGCATAAATACCATACAAAAATAGACTGCAAAGTCGCTGTTTTAAACCAAAAACACGGTCAGAGTTTTTTTTCCTCATTATGCACTGTGTGGTGCAGGATTTTTTTTATACTGTGCACACTGACCGCACAGACCCATTCTCTCACATCTAGGCCTAACAGCCTGTTTCTGCTTGATTTGAGGGCGCTAGAGTTTAGGCGCACTAGTATGACGAAAACTCTGGCGCGTAAGCCGTATTAGTACGGCTGAAACCCTGAAAGGGTTAATAATAATCAAATTAGTGACACTAATATGACTGAATCCAAATTGAAACTCTACGTAAACACAATGCTTAAATGAAAAATCTAATATCTATAAAACAATAATTAACTTCAAAATAAATGTCAAAGAACACTGCCTGAATGTGAAGTTAGCTTAGTCATGGACAATCAAAAGTACAGTATTGCATCAGTCATAATACCACTTTGGCATGATGTTTCTTGCAACCCCTTTTCTAGTTTTAAGTTTTGCCATGCACCTCAATGTCTTTTCTTAAATAATTTGAAACCCTGCATTTTTATTAAACAATTTGGAAAGGTTTTCTAACAACACACTTGACCGACCTTCTCACCGCTAGTGTCCCATGACAATCATGGAAATTTGTCAATATTTCCACTGAAAGTTGAGCTGGGATAATGCAAAGATTCTAATAAAATTCCACAGTACCATGAGTAACAACATGCGGAAAGCAGAATTGTAACCAGTGCAGATGACAGCAGCAAGAGAGTTGGTGTTGAAGGGTTTCACTAACTACTGTGTCACTGAGCCACTGAGGAAGTTATTAGAAAAAAAAAAACCTTATCAGGGTATTTACCAGTAACTCATGACAAATACACTTATTGTGAACATGAAGTTATTTGCAGTGACTACAGCTGATCAGTTTAAAGAACTTACTATACCTGTTATAGGAATCCCTGTAGGTGGCTCCAAAGTGGTGAAAAGAACATCTGGCACTTTTCCTTTTCTGGATAATACAACCAAAAATAAGAAACCAATCAGTCACTGGCTTATGATGAATAGATTATGTACTATATGCATGTGTACAAGTACATATGTACAGTGGAACCCCGGTTAACGAAAAAATTCATTGCAGAAGCCTGCTCAAGTGCCATTACCGAACGAATTTACTTCCGTAAGAAAAAATGTCATTTAGGTTAGTCTATTTCAGACCCCCAAAAATATACTTCCACAAGCACTTACAATATTATACTTACATAATTACACGATTTCCGGGGTGTTCGTTAACCGGCGTTCCACTGTACTGTATTCACCAATTTATGTTTGAAGGGGTCGAGACTTAGCTCTTGGCTCTGCCTTTAAGTGCATAAGTATTATTTGTTTTTTCAACTTGTTTCTCACCAAGGCAGAGACCCAAAGAAGAAAATGCATTCATCATTATTCACTCAACTGCCATCTTTCCAGAAGTGTGCTGACATCACGGTCAAATTACCTTCCAACTGCAACATCGCTCTCCCCATCAGAGTACAGGCACCACCCTTCTTACCTCCAGGACTCAATTCCAGCCTGCAGGTTTCCCTGAATCCTTTCAAAAAACATTACCCTGCTCACACTCCAACAGCACATCCATTAAAAAAACACTTGTCTCCATGCATGTATATACAGTGGACCCCCGGTGTTCGTGATGCTCCAAACTCAAACAATTATGTAAGTGTATTTTTGTAAGTGCTTTTGTAAGTGTATTTTTGGGGGTCTAAAAGGACTAGTCTAATTTACATTATTCCTTATGGGAATAAATTTGTTTGGTAATGGCACTTGAACAGCATTCTGGAACGAAAAAATCATGAACACCGGGGGTCCACTGTATATATATCAGTATATACATGAGAGTATACTATTACTTTGTGAATGAGGAATGAGAATTTTATGCAATTCAGTAGCTCTAACTGTAATTCAGTATACGTATTCAAAGTTATACTATTTCTATTAAACAATTCCACTGATATCTAATATTGTAACTGCTATGTTTTTAAGCAAAATACTGTATAATTTAAAGGAATTAGTAAGTTTTACAAAAATTGTGTGCTTTTGAGTGGTGTCATCCTGGTATAAAATACAGTGGACCCTCGGTTTTCGCCGAAAATTCTTTCCAGAATGCTGCTCAAGTGCCATTACCGAACGAATTTACTTCCTTAAGAAATAATGTCACGTAGGTTAGTCTATTTCAGACCCCCAAAAATACACTTGCAAAAGCACTTACGAAAATACACTTACATAAAAGGGCGAGTTTGGAGATGACCGAAAACCGAGGGACCACTGTACATTATAACAACTGGAAGACACAATATCAAAAATATGCAATAAAAAATTAAAAAACCTTCACAAAATTAAAAATGAAGTGCTCACCTGCAAATCAAACATTTGGAAATTTTGACACGGAATGGTAGTGAAGTTTCAGAGTAAGGTACATGGCACATAGCACACAGAGAAGATGATATGGGAACTGGATGGCTTGAAGATCCACTTGATAAAGAGGGAGGAAGAGGAGGAGGTTGAGGTGGGACACTCCCACCCTTGCCAGTAAATCCCTCTTCAATACAAGGCTGACTACGACTCATGCAAGCCTAAATAAAATAACAATTATTAGTACTGAAAACTATATGCCCATGCAGAACATAAATATTCACAATAACAAATGATTTCAGTATAGTTCCATAATAATTCACCTGAGATTACAAAGGATATTTTTTATGTACAATATAGTTAAGCTTTGACATTGGTAACTTTAGCCTCGGTGTAGCTATGCTAACTTATGGACATACTGTATGGTCCAGGATGACACTGACAGAAAGCACACAAGAGAATTGAAATGCAAGTTTCATGTGATAATTACACTTTTTTTTAAACACGTCGGTCATTTCCCACTGAGGAAGGGTGACCCAAAAAGAAAGAAAAACCCAGAAAGAAAAAAACTTTAATCATCATTCAACACTTTCACCATCACTCATACATAATTGCTGTCTTCGCAGAGGCACTCGGATACGACAGTTTAGATGTCCCTCCAAACTGCCAATATCCCAAACCCCTCCTTTAAAGTGCAGGCATTGTACTTCCCATTTCCAGGACTCAAGTCCAGCTAACTGGTTTTCCTGAAAATATTAGCCTGCTCATACTCCAACAGCTCGTTAGGTCCCAAAAACCATTCGTTTCCATTCACTCCTAACACGCTCATGCACGCTTGCTGGAAGTCCAAGCCCCTCACCCACAAAACCTCCTTTAACTCCCTCCCTCCAACCTTTTTGAGGATGACCCCTACCCCACCTTCTTTTCCCTACAGATTTATATGCTCTCCAAGTCATTCCACTTTGTTCCATTCTCTCTAAATGACCAAACCACCTCAATAACCCCTCTTCAGCCCTCTGACTAATATTTTTAGTAACTCCACACATCCTAATTTCCACACTATGAATTCTCTGCATAATATTTCCACCACACATTGCCCTTAGACATCTCCACTGCCTCCAGCCGCCTCCTCGCTGCAGCATTTACAACCCATGGTTCACACCCATACAAGTGTGTTGGTACCACTATACTCTTGTACATTCCCTTCTTTGTCTCCATGGATAACATATTTTGTCTCCACAGATACCTCAACGCATCACTCACCTTTTTTCCTTCATCAATTCTATGGTTAACCTCATCCTTCATAAACCCATCCGCGGAGAAGTCAACTCCCAAATATCTGAAAACACTCACTTCTTCCATACTCCCTCCCTCCAATGTGATATCCAATTTTTTTTTATTTAAATCGTTTCACCCTCATTACCTTACTCTTATCTATGTTCACTTTCAACGTTCTATCTTTACACGCCCACCCAAGCTCATCCACTAACCTTTGCAACTTTTCTTTAAAATTCCTCAAAAGCACAGTATCAGCAGGAAAAAGTAACTGTCAGCTCCCATTTTGTATTTTATTCCCCATAATTTAATCCTACCCCTCTCTACAACACCCTAGCATTTACTTCTTTTACATCCCCATTTATAAATACAGTGAACCCCTGGATTACGTCATTATTTCGTTCGAGAATGCTGTTCAAGTGCCGTTACCAAACGAATTTATTCCCATAAGGAATAATGTAAAATAGATTAGTCCTTTTAGACCCCCAAAAATACACTTACAAAAGCAGTTACAAAAATACACTTACATAATTGTTCGAGTTTGGAGCAGTATGTAATCCGAGGGTCCACTGTACAGTGGACCCTCGGTTTCGTTGAAAATTCTTTTCAGAATGCTGTTTGAGTGCCATTACCGAACGAATTTATTCCCATAAGGAATAATGTAAAATAGATTAGTCATTTCAGACCCCCAAAAATACACTTACAAAAGCACTTACGAAAATACACTTACATAATTGTTCGAGTTTGGAGGTGAACGAAAACCGAGGGTCCACTGTATGTTAAACAACCATGGTGACATTACACATTCTTGTCTAAGACCTACTTTTACTGAAAAGTAAACTCCATCTCTCCTACACAGCCTAACCTGAGCCTCACTATCCTCATAAGAACTCTTTACAGCATTTAGTAACTTACTACCTATTCCATACACTTACAACATTTGCCACAATGCTCCCCTACCAGCCTTTTCTAAATCAATAAATGCAATGAAAACTTCCCTACCTTTATCTAAATACTGTTCACATATATGCTTCAATGTAAACACTAGATTTACACATCCCCTACCTATTCTAAAACCTCCTTGCTCTTCTGCAATCCTGCCCTCTGTCTTACCTCTAATTCTTTCAATAATAACCCTGCCATACACTTTACCTGGTATACTCAGTAAACTTATTCCCCTATAATTTTTACAATCTCTTTTGTCCCCCTTCCCTTTATATAAAGGAACTACAGAGGAACCTCGGTTTTTGTATGCCCTAGTTTGTATGTAAAACTAGTTATTCTCTATAAAATGTATTTTTTGTTACTATTTTTGAGTGTCTGGAACACATTAATTGGATTTACATAATTTCTTACAGGAAATATTAACAAAAAATACATTTTATAGAGAATAACTAGTTTTACATACAAACTAGGGCATATGAAAACTGAGGTTCCACTGTATACATGCTCTCTGCCAATCCCTAGGTACCTTCCCCTCTTTCATACATTTATTAACCCTTCGAGGGTCGAGACCCCCGATCCTTAACTCACTCTCAGGGTCGAAAAATTTAATAACAAAAAGAAATTATTTTTTCTTATGAAATTATATTCTTTTTCCGATGGTAATGGCACCAAAAGTACAAAATTTGATGGAAAACTTATGAAATTATGCTCTCACAAAGTTAGCAATATTGGCGATATTTACGCATTGGCGATTTTGCCCATTTTGAGCCCTATTTTTGGCCAATTCCATTGTTCCAGTCGACTAAAATCATAGCTATTTTGCTAGAACTATATTTGTTCTATCGATTGAGTACAAGAAAACCGCCCCTTTACCGATTTCAACTACCCAATAAAGTGGTCAGAAATTGGCAATTTAGGTAATTTCACACAAATTTCAAAAGATGCCAATTTCAAAATAGGGTCCAGAATAAACAAGACAGGCATTCCTGGTACTAAAGTAAAATTTTCTCTGTTCATTAGTCACGTCTCCAGGCCCCTCTTATATTACTCTTGCTTTCCATTTTGAATTTTTATTCTCACAAAAAATAGAAGATTTACTGTTATGCAGACTACTGCTTTATTGTAAAAATGGTATAAATAATATCAGCACACTTGTGAAAGAATATTAGACTCACCAGTTGACGTGTATTGGACACGTGGCGTGATTTGTTTACTCGAACATCAGCAAAAATCAAATATTTCTGCTACTTTGAGCTCAATTTCAAGGTACTTTTCATCATGATACCAATCAAAATCATCTCTATTTCTGTAATATATCTTCCATTCTATCAGATGAGACCAAGAAAACGAGAATACAACCATAAATACCATACGAAAATACACTGCAAAGTCGCTGTTTTAAACAAAAAACACGGTCAGAGTTTTTTTTATACACAGTGTGCTGCAGTATTTTTTTTATACTGCACACACTGACCACACAGACCCATTCTCTCACATGTAGGCCTACCAGCTTTCTCCTGCTCGATCTGAAGGCGCTAAAATTTTGGCATATAAGTACCGCACCGACCCTGGCTCTCAAGCCGTACATGTATGGCACCAGAAGGGTTAAACAAAAATACCAACCACTCCAACACTATATACCCACCCTGCTTTTAATATTTCTGTCATAATCTCGTCAGGTCCAGCTGCTTTACCCCTTTTATTCTACATAATGCCTCACACACCTCCCCCACACTCGCATCTTGCTCTTCGTCACTCCTAAAAGATGTTATTCCTCCCTGGCTAGTGCATGAAATTACTGCTTCCCTTTCTTCATCAACATTTAAAAGTTCCTCAAAATATTCCCACCATCTACCCAATACCTCCAGCTCTCCATCTACTAACTCCCCTACGCTGTTCTTAACTGACAAATCCATTCGTTCCCTAGGCTTAACTTGTTTATCTCACTCCAAAACATTTTCTTATTCTCAGCAAAATTTCTTGACAGTGCCTCTCCCACTATTGTTTGCTCTACTTTTCTACTCTCTCAACCCTCTCTTCACCTTTCTTTTACTCTCCATATACTCTGCCTTTCTTATATCACTTCTGCTTTGTAAAAACCTCTCATAAGCTACCTTTTTCTCTTTTATCGTACCCTTTACCTCATCATTCTACCAATCACTCCTCTTTCCTCCTGCACCCACCCTCCTATAGCCACAAACTGCATTTTTAAAACTATCCCATCCCTCTTCAATCCCCCCACTACCCATACTTGCACTAGCCCACCTTACTGCCAATAGTATCTCACCCTAACTTCCTCCTCCCTTAGTTTATAAACTTTCACCTCTCTCTTACTTACTGTTGCCATTTTCCTTTTGTCCCATCTACCTCTTACTCTAACTGTAGCTACAACTAGATAATGATCCAAAATAGTATCTGTTGCCCTTCTATAAACATGTACATTCTAAAGCCTACCCATAAATCTTTTATCCACCAATACACAATCTAACAAACTACTTTCATTACATGTAATATCATATCTTGTATACATATTTATTCTCTTTTTCATAAAATATGTATGTATTACTTATTACCAAACCTTTTTCTACACACAGTTCAATTGATGGCTCCCCATTTTTATTTACCCCTGGCACCCCAAATTTACCTACTACTACCTCTACAACATTTTTACCCACTTTAGCATTGAGATCCCCAACCACAAGTACTCTCACACTTGGTTCAAAACTCCCAATGCACTCACTCAACATTTCCCAAAATTTCTCTCTCTCCTCTACACTTCTCTCTTTTCCAGGTGCATAAACACTTACTATAACCCACTTTTCACATCTAACCCTTATTTTACACCACATAATCCTTGAATTTATACATTTATATTCCTTCTTTTCCTGCCACAACTTATCCTTCAACACTATTGCTACTCCTTCCTTAGCTTTAACTCTATTAGAAACTTTATACTGTGTAATTTGATGCAGAGTGTACAGGCTCGAACCCTCCTGTGGACTGAGAGATAATGTTTATACACAAGTAAATGTGAGGTGATAATATTTAATTGCTAGATTAAGACAACAACTATATGTACTATAATACCTTTATAGCTTAGTCACTGTCATGAAAAGCCTGCCAAAAATGTTGTGCAAATTAGGTTATTTTAAAATTGTACACTAACTTCAAACTTATTCATTGTAATATCTATGCAGTGGCGGCTCGTAGCACCAGTAATACCTATACATGTACAATCGTACCGCATCAATCTTCTGTTTTTAATCATTTTTTATCTTGTTTCAACAACAACAACAAAAAATTCACTAATAAATACAGTGGTACCTCGAGTTACGATATTTTTTCGTTCGAGAATGCTGTTCAAGTGCCATTACCAAACGAATTTATCCCCATAAGGAATAATGTAAAATAGACTAGTCCTTTTACACCCCCAAAAATATACTTACAAAAGCATTTAAAAAAATAAACTTGCATAAAAGGGCAATTTTTGGGACCATCGTAACTCGAGGTACCACTGTACATTGAAAACAACATACAACAGATTTTTCCTGCAATATATCTGTCAGTTGCAAATTATTTTAGCATAAGGTTGATGAAGTCATACATCTGGCAGTGAGCATCTGGGGGAACTGCAGCTCTGCAGCTCCTATGGACAAGCCGCCACTGTATCTATGCAATTTAAAAATAAAGATTATTATCCCAGAGTATAATTTCCCCCTTCCTCAGAAGTCTTGACAGGTGAGGGAAGGAGCCAATTACAAGCTTATTTAACCCTTTGACTGTTTCGGTCGTATACGTCTTACGAGCCACTGTTTCGGACGTATTTATACGCCTAAATTCTAGCGGCCTCAAATCAAGTGGAAGAAAGCTGGTAGGCCCACATGTGAAAGAATGGGTCTGTGTGGTCAGTGTGCACAGTATAAAAAAAATCGGGCAGCCAGTGGTGCATTGTGGGAAAGCCATTTCAGTAGTCCATGTTCAGCATGCCTAGTGGTAAGAATTATCTGACTCCCCAGCGAATCTGGGACTCTTCTCTTCCCAAATGATATCTCTAACACAGATGGAAGTGTCTCTGAAGATGAATTTCATGGTTTTGAGGAGTTTGTGACCGAAAGCAATGCCCAGGATACCAGAAGGAAGGAAGGAAGAGATGAGAGGAAGGAAGGAAAGAAGAGATGAAAGGAAGGAAGGAAAGAAGAGATGAAAGGAAGGAAGCAAAGAAGAGATGAAAGGAAGGAAGCAAAGAAGAGATGAAAGGAAGGAAGCAAAGAAGAGATGAAAGGAAGGAAGCAAAGAAGAGATGAAAGGAAGGAAGGAAAGAAGAGATGAGAGGAAGGAAGGAAAGAAGGAGGAAAGGAAGGAAGGAAGGAAGGAAAGAAGAAAGAAAGAAAGGAAGGAGAGATGAGAGGAAGGAAGGAACAAAAGAAGTAAGAAAGAAAGGAAGGAGAGATGAGAGGAAGGAAGGAACAAAAGAAGTAAGAAAGGAAGGAAAAAAAAGGAAGGAATGAATGAAGGAAGAAAGGAAGGCAGGAAGGAAGAGATGAGAGGAAGAGATGAGAGGAAGAGATGAGAGGAAGGAAGAGATGAGAGGAAGGAAGGAAATAAGTAAGAAAGGAATGAAGGAAGCTAGGAAGGAGGTTGTGGGGGAGAAGACATGGGTCCCCTTTTGTGCTGACAGGTTGACAGCAGTGAAGGTGGTGAGTAATGGTATAATATGTCATTTTGACAGCTGCCTTACCCTGACTCAGCAAATTTAGATGTCCACACACACACACACACAGCTTCAAGCGCTAAGTGAAGTTGATGGAGTGTCCAGTCATTATATATGTGTATATATATCATAGAACAATAGCAATAGGTTGGTAGGTAGGCAAGTAAGTAGGTAGGCAAGTAGGTAACTAAGTAGGTAGGCAAGTAGGTAAGTAAGTAGGTAAGCAAGTAGGTAAGTAGGTAAGCAAGTAGGTAAGCAAGTAGGTAAGTAGGTACATAAGTAGGTACGTAAGTAGGTAGGAAGGACTGTGGGGAAGAAGTGCATTGGACCCCATGGGTGTTGACAAGGCCACTAGTGAGGGTGGAGAGTGATGGTATAATATGTCATTTTGACAGCAGCCGCACCCTGACTCAGCATATTTACAAGTCCACACACTCACAACAACCAGCTTCCAGAAGCTAAAATATCAGTTCTATGAAGTGTCCAGCGACTATATATGCGTATATATAGAAACCAGAAGGAAGGAAGGAAGGAAGGAGATGAAAAGAAGGAAGGACGGTATGAAAGGTAGGTAGGTAGGAATGTAGGAAGGAAGGAATGTAGGAAGGCATGTAGGAAGGAAGGTTGGAAGGAAGGTATGTAGGAAGGAAGGTAGGAAGGAAGGTAGGAAGGAAGGTAGGAAGGAAGGAAGGAAGGTAGGAAGGCAGGAAGGAAGGCAGGAAGGAAGGCAGGAAGAAAATCAGGAAGGAAAGCAGGAAGGAAGGTAGGAAGGAAGGAAGGAAGGAGGGACGACCCAGAAACAACAACCAGCTTCCAGAAGCTAATACCAATTCTATGAAGTGTCCAGTGATTATTTTTTTTTTTTTTTTTTTTCAACAAGTCGGCCGTCTCCCACCGAGGCAGGGTGACCCAAAAAGAAAGAAAATCCCCAAAAAGAAAAAACTTTCATCATCATTCAACACTTTCACCACACTCATACATAATCACTGTCTTTGCAGAGGAGCTCAGATACGACAGCTGAGAAAAGTCCCTCCCAGCTGTCACTATCTCAGACCCCTCCTTTAAAGTGCAGGCATTGTACTTCCCATTTCCAGGACTCAAGTCCAACTAAATCAATTAACTGGTTTCCCTGAATCCCTTCACACAATGTTACCCTGCTCACACTCCAACAGATCGTCATGTCCCAAAACCATTCGTCTCCATTCACTCCTATCTAACACGCTCACACATGCTTGCTGGAAGTCCAAGCCCTCGCCACAAAACCTCCTTTACCCCTTCCCTCCAACCTTTTCTAGGACGACCCCTACCCCGCCTTCCTTCCCCTACAGATTTATACGCTCTCCAAGTCATTCTACTTTGATCCATTCTCTCTAAATGACCAAACCACCTCAACAACCCCTCTTCAGCCCTCTGACAAATACTTTTAGTAACTCCACACCTTTTCCTAATTTCCACATTCCGAATTTTCTGCATAATATTTACACCACACATTGCCCTTAGACAGGACATCTCCACTGCCTCCAGCCTCCTCCTCGCTGCAGCATTTGCAACCCATGCTTCACACCCATATAAGAGTGATTATATATGTGTATATATAGAAACCAGAAGGAAGGAAGAAAGGAAGGACGAGATGAAAGGAATGAAGGAATGTAGGAAGGAAGGTTAGAAGTTATGTAGAAAGGAAGGAAGGTCGGAATGATGACCCAGACACAACAACCAGCTTCCAGAAGCTTATAGCAGTTCTAGACACGTGTCCAGTGACTATGTGTGTATATATAGAAACCAGAAGGAAGAAAGGAAGGACGAGATGAAAGGTAGTAAGGTAGGTAGGTGGTAGGTGGTAGGTAGGGTAGGTAGGTGGGGGGGGGGGTGGGGTGGGTGGGTGGGGGTGGGTGGGTGGGTGGGTGGGTGGTGGGTGGTAGGTGGGTGGGTGGGTGGGTGGTGGGTAGGTGGGTGGGTAGGTGGGTAGGTGGGAGGTAGGTGGGTAGGTGGGTAGGAAGGAAGGAAGGAAGGAAGGAAGGAAGGAAGGAAGGAAGGAAGGAAGGAAGGAAGGAAGGTAGGAAGGAAGGAAGGTAGGTAGGTAGGTAAGAAGGAATGTAGGAAGGAATGTAGGAAGGAAGGAAGGTAGGTAGGTAGGTAGGTAGGTAGGTAGGTAAGAAGGAATGTAGGAAGGAAGGAAGGAATGACGACCCAGACGACCATCAACCTAGGATAACTACCTAACACAACTGCCTGCTGCTACTTTGAAGAAAACTGCTCACAAGAGATGTTTTGTCTGTGTATATACAAAAAAACACCCACAAAAATGCAGAGACACTCGTTTTATGTGTGAGGAATGTAAAACACCACTGTGCATGGAACCAAGTTTCAAAGAGTTCCACAAGCTGCAGAACTTCTATGAACATGTCCAGTGACTGTACATTTGTATATATATTATAGAACAATAGTAATAAACATTTTTTTGTATTGTTGGTTTGTGTAAACAAGTTTTGTAAACAATATAAAAATACTAATGTTTATGCTATTATTGTGTTGCATACAACGAATGTATATATATACATTGCACCTTACCTTGGTCTCACAGGCCACATAAGTTACGTAAAAAAAGAAAATAGTGAAAAAAAAAAATAATCTACGAATGGAAGTAAACAAATGTTTACCGAGTGAGTGGCATTCACCGCTATTGCCATACACGGCTCATTTTCTGCCAACTTTACACCTCCATATCTCAATAAGTATTGATGGCAAAAATCTGTTTTTAGGATAAAAACAATCAGAAAAATAATCTTAACATTTTGATAAGAAAAAATAATTTTTTTTTCAAATATTTCCCGACATAGAATGACAGTTTCAGAAAGGGGTCTCCGACAGTCAAAGGGTTAAAGAAGTATTATTCACCTTGCATTATTTGCAGTCAACTACTCACCTAAATATATTTTACCATACATTTTTTTTTTAATAATCTTTAACACTGTGGTTGTGTATGAATCCATCTGCTATAAATATAAACTAATGTTTAACTATAACAAACTTAATCAATTTCTCTAGTATTAAGTAGTCTATAAGCCATTAGATTTAGTCTGCCCATAATGCGATGGCATGATAGTGGCTCTCTTTGCACTGCAATTCATAACTGTAATTACAAAATCTCGATGTAAACTTGCAATGAAATAATTTTTTTTTTTTCAACAAGTCGGCCATCTCCCACCAAGGCAGGGTGACCCAAAAAGAAAGAAAATCCCCAAAAAGAAAATACTTTCATCATCATTCAACACTTTCACTTCACTCATACATAATCACTGTCTTTGCAGAGGCGCTCGGATACTAGTTTGGAATAGTCCCTCCAAACTGTCACTATCCCAGACCCCTCTTTTAAAGTGCAGGCATTGTACTTCCCAAAATAAAAAAATTATTATTATTATTATAGTATTCACAGTGATCTCAGTAACAAATCTTCCATAAACAATAATTTTACTTCATTAAAATACAATACTACACTACAAAAATGAAGGAATACCACCTCCAATTTCATGTTTCTTCGTAATTCTCACTAAAATTTGGATTGCTTCTATACTAATGTGAAAAATTAACGACACATTTTTTTAAACATTTCAGTGAGGCTGGGAGGGACCATTCTCAGCTGTCGTATCTGAGCGCCTCTGCAAAGACAGTGATTATGTATGAGTGTGGTGAAAGTGTTGAATGATGATGAAAGTATTTTCTTTTTGGGGATGATCTTTCTCTTTGGGTCACCCTGCCTTGGTGAGAGACGGCCAACTTGTTGAAAAAAAAAAAAAAAAAAAATCGTCTTCACTCTTTATAAAGTTGATATGAACTTAAAGTACAGCGTTAGGATTAGGTTTCCATTATACCCGCAAACCATTCAAAAAGCATAGCTTGAAATACATTATGGGGTTTCATAAATTTATTTCAAGTAATTACAATGCAGATTTAACATTTTTCAACAGGATTTACTCTGCATGAAGGACTTGAAGCTTGAAGCAGTTAGAATATGAAAAAAATAAAAGTTGCCTCATTGTTATAAGACAGCCATGATGCAACTGATAATAATAGTACTGATAATAATAATACTAGTATGCCTAAATCAATCAGAAACAGGCTGTTAGGCCTAGATGTGAGAGAATGGGTCTGTGCGGTCAGTGTGCACAGTATAAAAAAAATCCTGCACCACACAGTGCATAATGAGGAAAAAAAACTGAGCGTGTTTTTGGTTTAAAACAGCGACTTTGCAGTCTATTTTCGTATGGTATTTATGCTTGTATTCTCGTTTTCTTGGTCTCATTTGATAGAATGGATGATATATTCACGAAGACAAGTACTTTGAAACTGAGCACAAAGTAGTGAAAATGTTCGATTTTTGCCTATGTTCAAGACTAAATAAATCATGCCATGCGTCCAATACACATCAACTGGGTAGTCTAATATTCTTGCACAAGTGCGCTGATATTATTTATAACATTTTTACAATGATGTAGTTGTATACATAACAGTAAATCTTCTATTTTTTGTGAGAATAAAAATTCAAAATTGAAAGCAAAAGTAATGTAAAAGGGGCCTGGAGACGTGACTAATGAACAGACAAAATGTTATTTGAGTGCCTAGAATGTCTATCTCATTTACAGTGGACCCTCGACTAACGATCTTAATCCGTTCCAGGAGCTAGACCTTTACACGAAAAAATCGTTATTCGAAACCTTATTTCCCATAAGAAATAATGTAAATACAATTAATCTGTTCCAGACATCCAAAATACATTTTTTAAAGAATAACTATAGTTTTACATACAGAAAACACACATAAATACTACATACAATATTAAATTTATAAATAAATATTGAAATAAACATTTAAAATAACATTTACTTACCTTTATTGAAGAGACTTGCTGGCATCTGGAAGATAGGGAGGAGGACAGGGGAAGGGGTTAGTGATTGGAAGGGGAATCCTCACTCCCTGCATGCCTGCTACACTCCCTGCATGAATGCTACACTCCCTGCATGAATGCTACACTCCCTGCATGAATGCTACACTCCCTGCATGAATGCTACACTCCCTGCATGAATGCTACACTCCCTGCATGAATGCTACACTCCCTGCATGAATGCTACACTCCCTGCATGAATGCTACACTCCCTGCATGAATGCTACACTCCCTGCATGAATGCTACACTCCCTGCATGAATGCTACACTCCCTGCATGAATGCTACACTCCCTGCATGAATGCTACACTCCCTGCATGAATGCTACACTCCCTGCATGAATGCTACACTCCCTGCATGAATGCTACACTCCCTGCATGAATGCTACACTCCCTGCATGAATGCTACACTCCCTGCATGAATGCTACACTCCCTGCATGAATGCTACACTCTCTGCATGAATGCTACACTCCCTGCATGAATGCTACACTCCCTGCATGAATGCTGCACTCCCTGCATGAATGCTACACTCCCTGCATGAATGCTGCACTCCCTGCATGAATGCTTCACTCCCTGCATGAATGCTGCACTCCCTGCATGAATGCTACACTCCCTGCATGAATGCTACACTCCCTGCATGAATGCTACACTCCCTGCATGAATGCTACACTTCCTGCATGAATGCTACACTCCCTGCATGAATGCTACACTCCCTGCATGCCTGCTACACTCCCTGCATGCCTGCTACACTCCCTGCTTGAATGCTACACTCCCTGCATGCCTGCTACACTCCCTGCATGAATGCTACACTCCCTGCATGCCTGCTACACTCCCTGCATGAATGCTACACTCCCTGCATGAATGCTACACTCCCTGCATGAATGCTACACTCCCTGCATGAATGCTACCACTGGGGTGCCACTAGGAAGCTTCTTTGGACCCATGGTGACTTATTTCACAGTGACAATCACTAAACAAACCACCAAAAAAGACAACAAATGTATTGTGAATGTTTGAAAGAGCACGCTGGGTATTGTTCACTTAAGTGTAAACAAACCCGAGACTGCCGTCCTGGGCGGATGCGCGCAAGCGCAGGGCAGGCGGACAGGTCTGGTACGTATCGCTACCCGAGTAAAGATCGGTACACGAGAAAAATATTGACCGTAAAAAGCAATCGTTACCCGAAAAAATCGTTATTTGGAATGATCGTTACTCGGGGTTCCACTGTATTCTGGACCCTATTTTGAAATTGGCATCTTTTGAAATTTGTGTGAAATTGGCCAAATTGCCAATTTCTGACCACCTTATTGGGTAGTTGAAATTGGTAAATTGGCAGTTTCTTGTACTCAATTGATAGAACAAATGGAATTCTAGCGAAATAGCTATAATTTTAGTAGACTGAAACATTGGAATTTGCCGAAAATAGGGCTCAAAAGGGCGAAATCGGCGATGCACAAATGTCATCGATACCGCTAACTTCGCGAAAGCATAATTCCGTTAGTTTTCGATCAAATTTCATAATTTTGATGGCATTATAATCGGAAAAAGATTATCATTTTATAAGAATTTTTTTTTCTGAAAAATTTGCGACCCTGAGAACGAGTTTGGGAGAGGGCCTGGCGACCCCCAAAGGGTTAAGAAAAACTGGCATAATACCAGTGACCTACTGCTTCCTGTACCCAAAAATCACTGTATTCATCAAGTCATGACTTTTACATCAATGTTTTTTTCTTTCAATGATGAACACTTTTATAATAATATAATAATATCTTTATTTACTACAAGTACATGTACATGGTATACAGGCCTAGCTGACATCAGTGACATACTACTATATAGAAAGTCCCTTGTTATGCTGAGCATTTCGGGCAGATTAGGTCAGTGTCCTAGGATGCGACTCACACCAGTCGACTAACACCCAGGTACCCCTTTTACTGATGGGGAACATAGACAACAGGTGTAAAGAAACACGCCCAATGTTTCTGCCCTGGCTGGGAATCGAACCCAGACCCTCGCCGTGTGAAGCGAGAGCTTTAGCCACCAGACCACCAGAGCCCAGAAAATTATATGTAATATAGCAAGCCCACTCTCACCAGTTCTCCTTTTACACAAATACTGTTGTTAAAAAATTTATACATACATACATACATACACTATTACCAAGAATGAACCCTCAGTACTGTTATACTGATAACATTTTTCATATCTGGCAAATTTTAAAGCCACAATCCTGACTCGATTAAGAGAAATGCATTCTTGGGATTGTTTCTTCATGCACTCAAACTGTGCTGTCCATAACATATTGATCAAGAGACGAGCGCCATCACTGCACAAATCAAGACTGGTCATCCAGAAAGGTTCATACAAAAACGTCAAGCAAGAACCAATACAAGTAACTAGAGCCAATAAAAAAAAATGAGTATTACGCATTGGAAATTAATACTAAACTGTTAATTCCACACAACATAAATGTGTACAAAAATAGGAGAAAAGTAATCCCAACTCGAAGTATAACTGTACTTCAATACCCTAGCAAGGGACAAAGGGAAGGAAGAAGAGAAATTATTTACTCTTCTGACACATTTGGAATTGGTTCTCACAACACAAGGACAATAAGAGAAATCAAGTCAAATGAACAAATGAAAGTTCTGGCTCATGGCTAACTCTATCTTCACCTTATTTCCTATACGTATACTGTTTAATAAATACTCCATATTGCTTGTGTGAAATGTTAGATTGGAGTGAGTGGAGACAAGTGCTTTTAGAAATTTGACATGCTATTGGAGTGTAAGGTAACATTTACGAAGAGATTCATGGAGACTGGTTAGCCAAATCTGAGTTCTGGAAGTGGGAAGTGCACTGCCTGAAATCTGAAGAGTATTGATGTTAGTTCGGAGAGTTGTTTTTGATGCCTGTGCACTTCTGGCAAGACACCTATTAAATGAACGATGGCAAATGCTCCCTGTTTTGGGTTAACCTACCTCAGTGGAATTGGCCAAAGTGGAAAAAAGATTATATATACAGTGGACCCCTGGTGTTCGTGATGCTCCAAACTCGAACAATTATGTAAGTGTATTTTTGTAAGTGCTTTTGTAAGTGTATACAGTGGTACCTCGACTTACGATGGTCCCCAAACACACCCTTTTATGTAAGTTTATTTTTTTAAATGCTTTTGTAAGTGTACTTTTAGGGGTCTAAACAGACTAGTCTATTTTACATTATTTCTTAAGGAGATAAATTTGTTTGGTAATGGCACTTGAACAGCATTCTGGAATGAAAAAATATCGTAAGTCGAGGTACCACTGTATTTGGGGGACTAAAAGGACTAGTCTAATTTACATTATTCCTTATGGAAACAAATTCGTTTGGTAACGGCACTTGAACAGCATTCTGGAACGAATAAATCATGAACACCGGGGGTCCACTGCATGTATGTACGTACATATGTATGTATGTATGTACGTACGTACAGTGGAACCCTGACTAACGAACACTCCATATAACGAACAAATTGTGTAACGAACGCTTTTTTCGCAAAATATTTTTCTCGTGTAGCAAACATTTACTTGTGTAGCAAACCGTACCAGACCTGTCCGCCTGCAGTGAGGTGGACAGGACGCCAGTCAAGCGTTGTTTACACTTGAGAGAACATTACCCAGCGCGCTCTTTCAAACATTCACAATACTTTTGTTGTGTTTATTGCTGGGTCAATGATGGTCACTGTGAAATAAGTCACCATGGGTCCAAAGAAGCTTCACAAGTCGATAAAGGCTATAGTACCAGCCAGTGATAAAGTGTAGCAATGGAAATAAGTCACTCTGTCTTGACTTTTTTTTGGGTTATCCTGGGTTTTCTACACATATGCTGCTATGTATGATAATCTATGTATAACTGGATTTGTGTATACCTGAATAAACTTACTTAAGTAAGTTAAGCGATTAATCGATAGAAAATGATGACACAAAACTTAACTTCTACAATGTTGTTTGAGATTATAGGGACACTGAGAAGAGCGCCGTCCTCTGCCACCATCTCCTCCTTATACCCAACAACAACACCAACACACTCCACCAGTCCTTATACCCAACAATAACACCAACACACTCCACCAGTCCTTCCAGATTCGTAATGACATGTTTTATTCATTCTAGAGTTTATATCATGTTTCTATGTTATTAATATTGTTTATTATGTCATATTAGATGAATTGTGCTAGATAAATAAGCTGTAGAGTTGATATTATTGTCATATTGAAGGACTATTTTGTCCTCTCTCCAAACAAATTCTCTCATACGCCAACAAGAGTCTTCAATAAAGGTAAAACTTATTTACATGTTCATTTGTCCATTATAATTAGTGCTTTATGTTTATTTCTCATTGTTTTCTGTATGTAAAACTATAGTATTTATTCTTTAAAAAAATGAATTTTTTGGTGGAAACGGATTAATTGTATTTACATTATTTCTTATGGGAAATAAGGTTTCGAATTACGAATTTTTCGTGTTAAGAACTAGCTCCTGGAACGGATTAAGTTCGTTAGTCAAGGGACCACTGTATGTGCACGTGGGTGGGTATTTATGTATGTATGCATGCATGTATGAATGAATGTATGCGTGTATATATGTACAGCCTCTCCTCAGTGACAAACTTGTTTACCAATGACTCGGGCTTACGATGGGCTCTCTGACCAGTATGCATACTTAAATAATGTACATTAGAGTTGATTTCCTCTATTCTGTTTATTACAATATACAGTACACTATTGTATAAACATTTAAAAATATACTAAAAATGAACCAGCCGTATCCCACCGAGGAATGGTGACCTAAAAAGAAAAGCGAAAGTTTTTCTTTTTACATTTAGTAATTTATACTGGGGAAGGGGTTACTAGCCCCTTGCTTTCAGCATTTTAGTCGCCTCTTATAACACTTGTGACTTACAAAGGAAGAATTCTTTTCCACTTCTCCATGGAGACTATATAAGTATATTCTTTCTTCTTTCAACACACTGGCCGTATCCCACCGAGGCGAGGTGGCCCAAAAGGAAAAACAAAAGTTTCTCTTTTACATTTAGTAATATATACAGGAGAAGGGGTTATTAGCCCCTTGCTCTCTGCATTTTAGTCGCTTCTTACAACACACATGGCTCACAGAGGAAGAATTCTGTTCCACTTTCCCATGGAGAATGTAGTATATACATGTGTAAAAATATATATACAGTAGAACGCCTGTATCCACTGATTCAATATCCACAGTTTCAGTTATCCATGGTTTACTGTGGCCCAAAAATACCCCTTAATTTTGCATAATAATGGCCCCAAAATGCAAAAGTAAAAAAGCTGGCAGTTCTTCAAAGCCTAAGAGAAGCTGTGAAGTGCAGCCCATCTGTAAAAATGTGATAATTCTAAACTTACTGTGCATAATTTATCAATTAAACTTTATAACAGGTATGTATAAGACTTATATACGTACAAGGTTTGCTACTATCCACGGTTTCGGTATCCACAGCAGGTTTTTTGGGGTCCTACTGTATACATATATGTACAGTGGACCCTCGGTTAACGAAAGGTCCTGTTAACGACAAGCATTTCGGAGGACACGTAAGCTTTATGTACGTGGACCTCGGTTCGAAGGCCCGTAAAATTGAACGTGCTTTCTTTCGGTTACGAAGTCTGGGTCGAAAGGTATTAGACGCGTCCGCCTGCTCCGCGCAAGCGCAGGGACGCCAGTGAAGCGTTGTTTACCATTGAGAGAACATTACCCAGCGCTCTTTCAAAGATTCACAATATATTTGGTGTATTTTTGGTGGTTTTAGTTATTGCCACTGTGAAATAAGTCACCATGAGTCCAAAGAAGCTTCCTAGTGGCACCCTTGGGGTAAAGAGAGTGAGGAACACCATCGAACTGAAGAAGGAAATCATATAAAAATATGAGAGTGGTGTACGTCTGAGTGATCTTGCCAGGATGTACAAGAAAACTCCATCTACTATCGGCACTATCCTGGCACAGAGAAATGAGATCAAGAAAGCTAATGTTGCAAAGGGGTTAATTTGTTAACGAAACAAAGATCGAAAACAGTGGATGAGGTTGAGAAGTTGTTGTTGGTGTGGATCCATGAAAAACAGAGAGCGGGTGATAGTATTTCTATGGCGATAATTTGTGAAAAGGCAAGGAAGTTGCACGCAGATCTTGTGAAGACAATGCCTGCAACCAGTGGTGAGGAGAGTGATTTTAAAGCCAGCAAAGGCTGGTTTGAGAAGTTTAAGAAACGTAGTGGCATACACAATGTTGTGAGGCATGGTGAGGCAGCCAGCTCAGACAAACGTGCAGCTGAAAAATTTGTGCTGGAATTCAAGGGGTTCGTAGAGGCTGAACAATTCCTCCCCCAACAAGTGTTTAATTGTGATGAAACAGGCCTGTTTTGGAAGAAAATGCCCAACAGGACCTACATTACTCAGGAGGAAAAGGCACAGCCAGGACACAAGCCTATGAAAGACAGGCTAACTCTTATGATGTGTGCCAATGCCAGTGGTGATTTTAAAGTGAAGCCTTTACTGGTGCATCACTATGAAAATCCCAGACCCTTCAGGAATCACGGTGTTGACAAGAATAAATTGTGTGTGCATTGGAAAGCTAACACCAAGGCATGGGTCACTACGGAGATTTTCAAGGAATGGATGACTGGAGTGTTTGGCCCTAGTGTGAAGAAATACCTCCTGGAAAATAAATTGCCACTCAAGTGCCTCCTGCTACTGGACAATGCTCCTGCTCATCCTCACAACTTGCAAGAGTTGTTGCCTGACAACATAAATTTCATCAAAGTGAAGTTCTTGCCTCCTAACACCACTCCTCTCCTCCAGCCCATGGACCAGCAGGTCATTTCCAACTTCAAGAAACTGTACACCAAAGCACTGTTTCAGAGGTGCTTTAATATGACCAATGACTCTGAATTGACCCTAAGAGAGTTCTGGAAAGAACACCTCAATATCGTGCATTGCATAGGCCTTATAGGTAAGGCTTGGGAGGAAGTGACTTCCAGGACTCTGAACTCTGCTTGGAGACCACTGTGGCCGGATTGTGTCCAAGAGAGGAATTTTGAAGGATTTGAGGCTGACCCTGACCCTGACGACCCTGTGCCTGTTGTGGAACATGTTGTGGAAGATATTGTGGAATTGGGGAACAGCCTGGGGTTGGAGGTGAGTGGTGAGGATGTGGAAGAGTTGGTGGAGGAGCACAGGGTAGAGCTAACAACTGAAGAGCTGCAAGAGCTTCATCTGGAACAGCAACAGACCACAGCTGAGGTTATTGCTTCACAGGAAGAGAGAGAGAGATAAGGAGGTGCCTTCTTCAGTGCTTAAGGAGATGTGTACAAAGTGGAATGAGTTGCAGACATTTGTTGAAAGATACCACCCTGAGCAAGCTGAAATGAGCCTTCTGTGCAACCACTTCAGTGACAGAGCCATGTTGTACTTCAGAAAAGTGTTGAAGAGTCGCCAGAAACAGAGGACTGTGGACAGCTACTTCACCAGGCAGGGGTCTAGTGACTCTCAAGCTGGTCCTAGTGGCATTAAAAGACCAAGAAGGAAGTAACCCCAGAGAGGGACTTGTCACCTGAAGTCCTTTTGGAGGATTCCCCTTCCAACCACTAACACCTGCTCCAATCATCATGTACATATCTTCCAGATGCCTGCAAGTCTCTTCAATAAAGGTAAGTAAATGTTATTTTTTTATTTTGAGTGATTATTTTTTGTGGAACGAATTAATTGTATTTACATTATTTCTTATGGGAAATAAGGTTTCAGATAACGAAAGATTCAGATTAAGTAATAGCTCCTGGAACGGATTAATTTCGTTAACCGAGGGTCCACTGTACAGTGGAACCTTTGTACTCAAACAACTCCCTACTCAAACAATTCGGTATCCGAACGCTTTGTTCAGTAAAAAATCGCTCGGTAGTCAACCATTTGCTCGGCACTAAACCAAACAAATATGACTTGCCATAACTTCGCTGTAAACTATTTCGTGTGTCTTCGCATTTTTTGGTGTTTTTTGTATTACAGTGGACCCCCGAGTTTCGTAAACCCCGGAAATCGTACATTTATGTAAGTATAATATTGTCAGTGCTTGTGGAAAAGTATTTTTGGGGGTCTGAAATAGACTAACCTACGTGACATTTTTCCTTAAGGGAGTAAATTCGTTCGGTAATGGCACTTGAGCAGACTTCAGGAGTGAAGTTTTTACGAAACTCGGGGGTCCATTGTATTTGTATAAATAAGTCACCATGGGGCCTAGGAAGATTAGTGATAACAGTCAACCAAAAAGAAAATTGGTTGGGAAAAATTCGTTTGGTACTCAAACAGCCTTCTGGAACAAATTAAGTTTGAGTACTGAGGTTCCACTGTATACAGAAGATGGCCATTGAGGTAAAAAAAATATATGTATAAATTCTGCTAGACCCAGGAATTGAAATAAGCTCAGGTAGGAGAACTGCTCTTGTGTGTGTCAAATAAATGTAAGCTATCACAAATAAAGAGAAAAGAGAAAGGGAAAGATAGAACAGTATAAATTAGTTTTAGAAATTGTCTTCTGAGCCTTTCATGAGTTTTTAATAGTCACACAAAAAACCTGCACACAGGAGAATGAAACTTAGGATGATGTTTTGGTCTAACTTGAATTAACTAATGGTCTAAGTCAGACTGAAACATCATAAGTTTCATTCTCCTATGTGTGGTTTATTTGTGTATTGTTCTAGTCTCAGTATTGTGTCTTTTTATTCCTTAATTAGTCATGTTTTCTAAAATATATACAATATAAATTATTTTGTTAAGGTATGAAACATTAATGTAATAGAAAAATGCGATAAAGATCATTCAAGGTGCATATGTGTTTAATGCATCAAGTGCCAGTAACTGACGTTGTAGTGCGTTTAAACTTTGTTGCATTATGCTCAAGATACCAGAAAAAGTTTGAAAGTGGAAAAAGCAGGTTCAGGCAAGACAAAGTTTGGAAACTTGTCTTCAGTTCATAAGTGCATTAAGTAAGAAACAGGCTTGTAAAGTAAAAGCATTCAAGATAAAAAGATGGTGGAAAAAAAAAAGATAGTGACAGAAAAAGATGCTGCAACTGCAATTATCAAAACTTCGTACCAGTTGCAAAGGTAAGAGAAAAGGTACTCACACCAAATCTCTTAAGAGGGCGTGGACTTGAAACCCTATGTCTCAAACATACCTATGGAGATTTAAATTTTAGTCACTAAAATATCCATAATCAGATAGCCAATTTCACCTTTAAGACCCATGTTTCACTTTTCCATGCAATAAATATATATTTTGTCTTAAAATCTCTAAAGACTGAGCAACATAGCAAAATATCTAAACAAGAAACTTACCTGAGAATAAAAAAAGAATAATTTTAATTGTATAAAACACTAACTAAAAATTTTGCTTAAACTAATTTTCACAAGACATTTATTTTAAACATCTAAAGTTAAACCTCCATAAGTGCAACATCTTTAAACTATTTAAGAATACAGATACAGTTTGGTATCATTACTCCTAATAAGTTGCACTGCCTGCTGACTGCAAACTTGGAGTTCTTTCATCAGCGTTTATGGATTTAGAATATTTAGAGAAAGCCTGCATGATACAACACTGTTGACTTTCATTTTCTACTTTCACATTTAGTTGGTTAATATTGTCTGGGAGGATAATAGTACGAACAGGATTTTATTGACTTCTTAGGCAGTGTTTTATACTTCATAATTGCTTGGTCAATTCCTATGACCAAGTTTTGTTCTCTGCTTTTATTCCTAGTGCTTTTATCATATCATTTGATGATATTTACTGTACAACATCGATAGTCTTTCACATATAGACCTATCCCTCCCTGCAACTGACTCTATTACATTTATACATACTGTATCCAGATTTCACTTAAGAAATCTCTGGTATGGGTTCTGCGAAAGCTGTAAGGCCACCATTTACAGCAGGAACACTGCTTTTGAGTCAACTGTGTTAACATAAAGCTATTATATTTGGGTTGCTCTGAAGGGTAGCATTTATTATAAAAATCAGTTGTTCTTGTCTCATAATGGGGTGTGTGACGTATGTATTCGTTTTTTCCAGTACTGTTACTGCTCAAGTGAACTTTTATTCTGTCCAGAGCTGGTAGTGACAAGGACTATAGTTTTTTTATTCTGCTGTATGAATGAGTGATGAATGCCATGTATTCCTCCAGCACTACCTGTTATTCTTTTCAGTGTTTTCATCTGCTTGATCTTTCCTCTTCCCTTGCACATACCAGTGCTCTTTTGAATTCCTTTATCTCTGCACCTAAATTATTGATGCCATTTTCTGAGAACTCATTTTGTTCTTACATTCCTCACTTTACATATCAGTCTAGGCATCTAGGTCATAGCACTGTCCTACTTCAAGATGTTCTGCACATTATAGGATAAAAGTACAGTACAGTGGTACCCCGAGTTTCGTACAGCTCCCAACTCGAACAATTATGTAAGTGTATTATTGTAAGTGCTTTTGTAAGTGTATTTTTGGGGGTCTGAAACGGACTAATCTAGTTTACATTATTCCTTACGGGAACAAATTCGTTCGGTAACGGCACTCGAACAGCCTTCTGGAACGAATTATGGCTGAAACTCGGGGTACCACTGTATTAGCATTTAGTTTCCTCAAGACTCTTTCCCATTCCTATCAGTTTTTGTTGTGATATACAAGACATCTGATTCATGAAATCGTAATAACACGATTGCAAACAAACCATACCACGATCACAGGTTCTATCCCCACCCGCGGTCTGTTTTTTTTTTTTAAACACATCTGATTGTTCTGCATAAACTTAGGAATAACTTTTTCATAACCTGAATGAACAAGATTCACTTTGTTACACAGCTAATGCAAATGCTATATTTTAATATTACAGGACACAAATGCAGCCAAACTAGAAGGAAAACATAAAACAACAGTGGTGTTCAATAAGCAGGTAGCGCTAGTACTGTATATCTGCTTATCACTAAACTGTTGTGTATAACAATGAGGACACCAGTCATTCTGGAAAGTAGATTCACTACTTGTCAAATACTCACATAATGAAGTAGAGGCATCCCTACAAATTCACAGTGGATTATATTTCTAGTCCCACAAAACTAAACACCATAAACAACTCAAAACTAGGTCCGCATATAAAAAAATTATGGATTTGGGATCAATATTTGTTTCACAGACCATATCTATAAATATCACTTATCTGATTAATATTAACATTCATAAGAGGGAGTAACTGCAAGAGGGAGAGAGACTTGGTCATGGGAATGCCAATGAGAGCAATTTGTGTCTTATGGTCAGTTTTCAGTTCAGAGGTCAATAATAAAGCCTCAAAAAAAAAAAAAGGATCCTGCCGGAAAACAATCAAATCTATCCATGAGCTACACATCTGTAAAAATGTTATGTAATCAAAAACCACTTACAAAGAAGCCAACAAATTTGTAGGGATGACTGTATCTAGCATAAATCATCACTTTTGCACAAGCGTTCATTCAGAAAAAGATCATTCTTTTTTAAATATATATATTTTTCGCTTGCTCTATGCAGACTACCTTTGAAAAGAGACAATGTTACTAGGTGATTAATGTTAGATTATATAATCTGATCAAATGAACTTAAAGTATTCTAATTTGTACATTACAGCAGATGAAACTAGTTGCTGCTACTTTTTAGACAACTCTGACTCACTTGTGATCCTGAGTGCCCGTCCTTACATCCAGATGATTTGCCTGAAGGTGGAATTTGCTGTCCTTGTTGTTGTTGCTGCTGCTGTTGCTGCTGCTGCTGCTCGAAATCCTTACGGTCAAGGGAGAGTGTCATGGGGTCTCGGAGGGACCTCTGAATGCCTTGCAAACCTCCGCTTGTATCCATGTCCAGATAATGAAGGCTGATCACTGCTGCTGTGCCTGTTGCATTCAGCACACATACCTCATCACTGTAGGATACACCAATTCTACTTCAAATACAACACTTTGTATCAATTAAATTCTATTCAAAGATTGCAACCATTCATACAAAGAATAACTGAACTAGGGAAAGGACAATAGTGGTACTCAATTTTAGGATGATATCTTTGCCATCAAAATTAACAGATACCACCAATACCGATATCTTAGCATACCCCTAAACTGAACATGAGAAATCTATTAGATATGCATGAAAAATGGTTAAGCATTTTTCCAGCATTTTAGGAATTAAATGCATAACAAATGATAAGCTGTAACATTACAAACTGTACCAGAATGTACAGGACAAGCTTTCAGCCCTTACATCACAATGTGACTTCAAAATCTCACAAACTACTGAAAACTTCATACTTTAACCACCCTTGCAGTTTAATGAAAATGATAAAAATATAAATAATTTGTTTTTCATTTAACACGTCGGCCGTCTCCCACCGAGGCAGGGTGACCCAAAAAGAAAGAAAATCCCCAAAAGAAAATACTTTCATCATCATTCAACACTTTCACCTCACTCACACGTAATCACTGTCTTTCCAGAGGCGCTAAGATACAACAGTTCAGAAAATCCCTCCAAACCGCTAATATCTCAATCCCCTCCTTTAAAGTGCAGTCATTATACTTCCCATTTCCAGGACTCAAGTCTAACTAAATCAATTAACTGGTTTCCCTGAATCCCTTCACAAAATATTACCCTGCTCACACTCCAACAGCTAGTCAGGTCCCAAAAACCATTTGTCTCCATTCACTCCTAACACTCTCACACATGGTTGCTGGAAGTCCAAGCCCCTCGCCCACAAAACCTCCTTTACTCCCTCCCTCCAACCTTTTCAAGGATGACTCCTACCCCACCTTCCTTACCCTACAGATTTATACGCACTCCAAGTCATTCTACTATGATCCATTCTCTCTAAATGACCAAACCATCTCAACACCCCCTCTTCAGCCCTCTGACAAATACGTTTAGTAACTCCACACCTCCTCCTAATTTCCAGACTCCAAATTTTCTGCATAATATTTACACCACACATTGCGATTAGACAGGACATCTTCACTGCCTCCATTTGCCTCCTCGCTATAGCATTTGCAACCCTTCCTTCACACCCATATAAGAGTGTTGGTACCACTATACTTTCGTACATTCCCTTCTTTGCCTCCATGGATAACGTATTTTTGTCACCACAGATACCTCGACGCACCACTCACCTTTTTTCCTTCATCAATTCTATGGTTTACCTCATCATTCATAAACCTATCTGCTGAAAAGTCAACTCCCAAATATCTGAAAACATTCACTTCTTCCATAATCCCTCTCTCCAATGTGATATCCAATTTTTCTATATATTTAAATCGTTTGATACCCTCATCACCTTACTCTTATCTATGTTCACTTTCAACTTTCTACCTTTACACACCCTCCCAAACTCGTCCACTAACCTTTGCAACTTTTCTTTAGAATCTCCCATAAGCACAGGATCATCAGCAAAAAGTAACTGTGTCAACTCCAATTTTGCATTTGATTCCCCATAATTTAATCCCGCTCCTCTCCCCCAACACCCTAGCATTTACTTCTTTTACAACCCATCTATAAATATATTAAATAACCATGGTGGCATTACACATCCCTGTCTAAGACCTACTTTTACCGGGAAGTAATCTCCCTCTCTCCTACACACCCTAACCTGAGCCTCACTATCCTCATAAAAACTCTTTACAGCATTCAGTAACTTACTAACTATTCCATACACTTGCAACATTTGCCACATTGCTCCCCTATCCACTCTATCATATGCCTTTTCTAAATCCATAAATGAAATGAAAACTTCCCTACCTTTATCTAAATACTGTTCACATATATCCTTCAATGTAAATACTTGATCTACACATCCCCTACCCACTCTAAAATCTCCTTGCTCATCTGCGATCCTACCCTCTGTCTTACCTCTAGTTCTTTCAATAATAACCCTACCTTACAGTTTACCTATAATTATTAAAATCTCTTTTATCCCCCGTCCCTTTATATAAAGGAACTATACATGCTCTCTGCCAATACCTAGGTACCTTCCCCTCTTTCATACATTTAATAAACAAAATACCAACCACTCCAACACTATATCCCCCCCTGCTTTTTAACATTTCTGTCATGATCCCGTCAGTTTCTGCTGCTTTACCCCCTTTCATTCTACGTAATGCCTCACGCACCTCCCCCACACTCACATCCTGCTCTTCTTCACTCCTAAACAATGTTATACCTCCCAGGCCAGTGCATGAAATTACCGCCTCCCTTTTTTCATCGACATTTAAAAGTTCCTAAAAATATTCCCGCCATTTACCCAATACCTCCAGCTCCCCATCTACTAACTCCCCTACTCTGTTTTTACCTGACAAATCCATTTGTTCCCTAGACTTTCTTAACTTGTTTATTATTTTATTTTTATTAACACATCGGCCGATTCCCACCAAGGCAGGGTGGCCCGAAAAAGAAAAACTTTCATCATCATTCACTCCATTACTGTCTTGCCAGAGGGGTGCTTTACACTACAGTTATAAATCTACAACATTAACACCCCTACTTCAGAGTGCAGACACTGTACTTCCCATCTCCAGGACTCAAGTCCGGCCTGCCGGTTTCCCTGAATCCCTTCATAAATGTTACTTTGCTCACACTCCAACAGCACGTCAAGTATTAAAAACCATTTGTCTCCATTCACTCCTATCAAATACGCTCACACATGCTTGCTGGAAGTCCAAGTCCCTCGCACACAAAACCTGCTTTACCCCCTCCCTCCAACCTTTCCTAGGCCGACCCCTACCCCGCCTTCCCTCCACTACAGATTTATACACTCTCTAAGTTATTCTGTCTCGTTCCATTCTCTCTACATGTTCGAACCACCTCAACAACCCCTCCTCAGCTCTCTGGATAATAGTTTTGGTAATCCCGCACCTCCTCCTAATTTCCAAACTCCGAATTCTCTGCATTATATTCACACCACACATTGACCTCAGATATGACATCTCTACTGCCTCCAGCCTTCTCCTCGTTGCAACATTCATCACCCATGCTTCACACCCATATAAGAGTGTTGGTATAACTATACTCTCACACATTCTCTTCTTTACTTCCATGGACAAAGTTCTTTGTCTCCACAGACTCTGAAGTGCTCCACTCACCCTTTTTCCCTCAACAATTCTATGATTCACCTCATCCTTCATAGACCCGTCTGCTGACATGTCCACTCCCAAATATCTGAATACATTCACCTCCTCCATACTCTCTACCTCCAATCTGATATCCAATCTTTCGTCACCTAATCTTTTTGTTATCCTCATCACCTTACTCTTTCCTATATTCACTTTCAATTTTCTTCTTTTACACACCCTACCAAATTCATCCACCAACCTCTGCAACTTCTCTTCAGAATCTCCCAAAAGCACAGTGTCATCAGCAAAAAGCAACTGTGACAACTCCCACTTTGTATTTGATTCTTTATCTTTTAACCCCACACCTCTTGCCAAGACCCTCGCATTCACTTCTCTTACAACCCCATCTATAAATATATTGAACAACCACAGTGACATCACACATCCTTGTCTAAGGCCCACTTTTACTGGGAAATAGTCCCTTCCCTCCTACACACTCTAACTTGAGCCTCACTATCCTCATAAAAACTCTTCACTGCTTTCAGTAACCTACCTCCTATTCCATACACCTGCAACATCTGCCACATTGTCCCCCTATCCACCCTATCATACGCCTTTTCCAAATACATAAATGCCACAAAAACCTCTTTACCCTTATCCAAATACTGTTCACCTATATGTTTCACTGTAAACACTTGGTCTACACACTCCCTACCTTTCCTAAAGCCCCCTTGTTCATCTGCTATCCTGCTTTCTGTCTTACTCTTAATTCTTTCAATAATAACTCTACCATACACTTTACCAGGTACACTCAACAGACTTATTCCCCTATAATTTTTGCACTCTCTTTTGTCCCCTTTGCCTTTATACAAAGGAACAATACACGCTCTCTGCCAATCCCTAGGTACCTTACCCTCTTCCATACATTTATTAAATAATAGCACTAACCACTCCAAAACTATATCCCCACCTGCTTTTAACATTTCTATCTTTATCCCATCAATCCCAGCTGCCTTACCCCCTTTCATTCTACTCACTGCCTCATGAACTTCCCCCACACTCACAACTGGCTCTTCCACACTCCTACAAGATGTTATTCCTCCTTGCCCTATACACGAAATCACAGCTTCCCTATCTTCATCAACATTTAACAACTCCTCAAAATATTCCCTCCATCTTCCCGATAACTCTAACTCTCCATTTAATAACTCTCCTCTCCTATTTTTAACTGTCAAATCCATTTGTTCCCTAGGCTTCCTCAACTTATTAATCTCACTCCAAAACTTTTTCTTATTTTCAACAAAATTTGTTGATAACATCTCACCAACTCTCTCATTTGCTCTTTTTTTACATTGCTTCACCACTCTCTTAACCTCTCTTTTTCTCTCCATATACTCTTCCCTCCTTGCATCACTTCTACTTTGTAAAAACCTCTCATATGCTAACTTTTTCTCCCTTACTACTCTCTTTACATCATCATTCCACCAATCGCTCTTCTTCCCTCCCGCACCCACTCGCCTGTAACCACAAACTTCTGCTGAACACTCTAACACTACATTTTTAAATCTACCCCATACATCTTCGACCCCATTGCCTACACTCTCACTAGCCCATCTATCCTCCAATAGTTGTTTATATCTTACCCTAACTGCCTCCTCTTTTAGTTTATAAACCTTCACCTCTCTCTTACTTACTGCTTCTATTTTCCTTGTATCCCATCTACCTTTTACTCCCACTGTAGCTATAACTAAAAAGTGATCTGATATATCTGTGGCCCCTCTATAAACATGTACATCCTGAAGTCTACTCAACAGTCTTTTATCTACCAATACATAGTCCAACAAACTACTGTCATTATGCCCTACATCATATCTTGTATACTTATTTATCCTCTTTTCTTAAAATATATATTACCTATAACTAAACCCTTTCTATAAAAAGTTCAATCAAAGGGCTCCCATTAAAATTTACACCTGGCACCCCAAACTTACCTACCACACCCTCTCTACATGTTTCTCCTACTTTAGCATTTAGGTCCCCTACCACAATTACTCTCTCACTTGGTTCAAAAGTTCCTATACATTCGCTTAAGAACCAAGTGAGAGAGTAATTGTGGTAGGGGACCTAAATGCTAAAGTAGAAAACATGTAAGAGGTGTGTAGTAAGTTTGGTCAAGTGTAAATGATAATGGGAGCCCTTTGATTGAACTTTGTATAGAAAGGGGTTTTGTTATAGGTAATACATATTTTAAGTTTATCCGACACCAAAAATTTTTGTTTTCAGCAAAATTTCTTGACAGAGCCTTTCCCACTCTATCATCTGCTCTTCTTTTGCACACTCACCACTCTCTTCACCTTTCTTTTACTCTCCATATACTCTGCTCTTCTATTAACACTTCTGTTTTGTAAAAACCTCTCATAAGCTACCTTTTTCTCTTTTATCACACCCTTTACTTCTTCATTCCACCACTCACTCGTCTTACCTCCTGCATCCACCCTCCTATAGCCACAAACTTCTACCCCACATTCTAATACTGCATTTTTAAAACTATCCCAACTCTC
The DNA here is from genome assembly GCA_009830355.1 of Cherax destructor. NCBI lineage: Eukaryota > Metazoa > Arthropoda > Malacostraca > Decapoda > Parastacidae > Cherax > Cherax destructor. The sequence continues at coordinate 47,914 of WNWK01004599.1, read as the reverse complement.
TCCAACCCCCCCACTACTCATACTTGCACTAGCCCACCTTTCTGCCAATAGTTGCTTATATCTCACCCTAACTTCCTCCTTCCTTAGTTTATAAACTTTTACCTCTCTCTTACTTGCTGTTGCCATTTTCTTTTTGTCCCATCTACCTTTTACTCTAACTGTAGCTACAACTAAATAATGATCCGATATATCTGTTGCCCCTCTATAAACATGTACATCCTGAAGCCTATCCTCAACCTTTTATCCACCAATACATAATCTAACAAACTACTTTCATTACGTGCTATATCATACCTTGTATACTTATTTATCCTCTTTTTCATAAAATATGTATTATTACCAAACTTCTTTCTACACATAGCTCAATTAAAGGCTCCCCATTTACATTTACCCCTGGCACCCCAAATTTACCTACTACTCCCTCTACAACATTTTTACCCACTTTAGCATTAAGATCCTCAACCACAACTACTCTCTCACTTGGTTCAAATCTCCCCATGCACTCACTCAACATTTCCCAAAATCTCTCTCTCTCCTCTACACTTCTCTCTTTTCCAGGTGCATAAACACTTACTATAACCCACTTTTCACATCCAACCTTTATTTTACTCCACATTATCCTTGAATTTATACATTTATATTCCCTCTTTTCCTGCCATAACTGATTTTTCAACATTATTGCCACTCCTTCTTTAACTCTAACTCTATTTGAAACCACTGACCTAATCCCAATTTATTTCTTCCCACTGAAACTCTCCTACCCCCTTCAGCTTTGTCTCACTTAATGCCAGGATATCCAGCTTCTTTTCATTCATAACATCTACAATCATCTCTTTCTTATCATTCGTACAACATCCACGCACATTCAGACATCCCACTTTGACAGTTTTCTTCTTTTTCTTTTTAGTAATCTATACAGGAAAAGGGGTTACTAGCCCATTGTTCCCGGCATTTTAGTTGACTTTTACAACACGCATGGCTTACGGAGGAAAGATTCTTATTGCAATTTCCCATGGATATGAAAGGAAAAGAAATAGGAACAAGAACTATTAAGATAAAATCAAAGAAAACTCAGATGAGTGTGTATACAAAATGTGTACATGCATGTGTAGTGTGACCTAAGTGTAAGTAGAAGTAGCAAGACGTACCTGAAATCTTGCATGTTTATGAGACAAAAAAGACACAAGCAATACTACCATCATGTAAAACAAATACAGGCTTTCGTTTTACACTTACTTGGCAGGATGGTAGTACCTCCCTGGGTGGTTGCTGTCTACCAACCTACTACCACTAATATTATTATTAATTAATATTACTTTCTATCAAGAATGTACAGCATAGATCATGTAGTGATGGTAAATTACTGGTAAATTTTCTGGCAAATTACCAAAATAAAAAACACAAAAAGCATATCATGGAGCCACTTGCCTAATGGTGGTGAATTCCTCATAACCAAGCACAACATTGCAAGCCAAAGCACGAGCATGTGAACGTACTTCCATCCTGAGTTGTGTCCACCAATTATCCCGTGTTTCTACTTCTTCTGGGGTGTGGGGGCGATCCAAAAGCTTCACTGACCTAGCACTTACTGTACCACCTAAAAATGGAAAAAAGTAAAGTACAGTGGACCCCCGGTTTATGTACTGCTCCAAACTCAAACAATTATGTAAGTGTATTTTTGTAAGTGTATTTTTGTAAGTGTATTTTTGGGGGTCTAAAAGGACTAATCTAATTTACATTATTCCTTATGGGAACAAATTCGTTTGGCAACGGCACTTGAACAGCATTCTGGAACGAATTAATTACGTAAACCGGGGGTCCACTGTATTCAATTTTGCATTAAAAATCGTGTTAAATATGAAAAAGTGCCAGCATATTAGCGATAAAGAAAAAAAAATCTTATACAACTATGATAACTAATCTGGTCCCATTACCTTTCTTTTGTCAATATAGAACAGTAGCTGCTGTATTACTACCTTGATTATTTCAACAGTCCTTGTTTAATCTGAAAGTTGTGACTTCAAGTCAACTTCATTTTTTCTTCTCTTTTATAAACATTTGAACTTCATAACTTGAGTATCACATTTCCACCTCAAATTTCGTGGTTTTATAGCTGTCTTAAATGTCCATATCCTATCTTTTACATTTAAATATTGGGTTCCATCTCGATCTTTGTTTTATTCTTGGTTTTCAAGTTTCGTACATCCTCTTACTAAATTTATATTGAGGTAGAATAATTTATTTGTGGCTTATATACAAATCTCTAGTAATCTCTTGTTTTGTGTACTTCATATAATGCTTTGAAGTACAGTGAACCCTCGGTTTTCGTTCACCTCCAAACTCGAACAATTATGTAGGTGTATTTTTGTAAGAGCTTTTAAGTGTATTTTTTGGTGTCTGAAACGACTAATCTAATTTACATTTGTCCTTATGGGAACAAATTTGTTCGGTAACGGCACTCGAACAGCATTCTGGAAAGAATTTTCAACGAAAACCGAGGGTCCACTGTACCTCACTTCTATCAACTTCCATTGACCCATTCATTACTTTCCATCAACTTCCACTGACCCATTCATTACTGTTTGATTTACTTGTCCTATGTTATAAAACTCGTCCAGCAGGATCACTTGTGCAAGCTTAGCTGTCGTGTGCAAGCTTAGCTGTCGTGTGCTAGCTTAGTTGTCGTGTGCAAGGCCACCAAATCTGCCCCTGGTACAATATTCTTTATGCAGTTATCTATAAATATATCATCTCCTTCTTTGTGACTCAAAATAATACCTAATTATCAACTTGCAAGCCCCTCACTGCTTGCAGTTCTTTAGATAAATGCTCTTCCTTTCCTCGATGTTCTACCAATCTAAGACGACAACACGCCTAAATTCATTGTCTTAAAAAACCCACCATGAAGGATAACCTTAACCACTTTTTTCATAATGACCTTAAAAACAGCGTGGTTTCTTGATCGGTTCCTTCCTCAGTTCTATAGAGTCTGCAGCAGTGATTACCTAGGAGGACTGTTGCTTTATCTCTTGACAGTTTTGCTAGACTGTACGCGACAGGCACAACGTATCCTAGAAACTCTTAGGGAAAAACACCAAAGCCGATTACAGTTTCAACTAATCTCCATCAAGTTAAAACTGACTAGGCTGTGGCGTAAACCGTTAAAAACATGGCTATACCCTGTAGCCACAGTACGTCTAGAAATAAAGCAGGATTTGACATTCCTTGTAATGACTGCTGTAAATTGTAGATAGAGAAGGCAGCCCATGATTTCAAGACACAGCCTCCAAAACATAAACACATATGTAAAAAAGTCATCAACACCAACACCAATTATTATATAATATTAAATAAATCGATTATAGTAAATTAATATATAGTTTTTATATATTAATTTACTATAATCGATTTATTTAATATTATATAATAATTTTTTTTTTTTGAGGATAGGAGAGTACAAATAGAGAGCGTGTCTGTCTCGCGCCCAGCAGACGGAGGATCAAACCTCCACAAAGTATTGCGCTGAATAACCCAAATAGGTTTAGCGCTTAACATGAATTATATATATATTTCCTAGAATCAGTATGTGGTCAGGAGAAACACGAGTCATATATAGTTTAGATTCTGTATGTGTAAATTAAAGAAAGAACTCATAGTAAATTATTATTCATTTAAACAAAATAGCCTGTCTAGCCTGTCACAGGAACTTGGTTACTTACCAAGATGTAAGATAAAGCCAGCAGGGAATGTTTTCATTGTAAGGAAGGGGTACTCAAGCATGTCAAATGATTCCTGAGTCATGATGGGGCGATGAACTCCTGTGAGCATTCTACCCTTCCCTATAATGCCACCACCTGATGACCCTCCGCTACCAGTCAAACTGCCTCCTGTGGAAATCATTTTAATTACAATTTAAAAAAATTTACTAGTACTGTATATTAAATATTTCTTAGATTTTGTTCTAAAGGAACACAGATTAATCATACAGCAAACACCAGCTGTTAAAAAGCTTCAGACTTCATACTGAGACAGCTATTAATAACTTCATAACAGCAATGACAAACATCGACTGGCAAACCGAGCTAGAAATTTATACAGATACTGACGTATGTATTAATAATTTTCTAAAAAAGACCTAATACAACATGCATTGCCCTAAAAAAACTAAACAGATCACAGCTAAGAGACTAAACAGTCCCTGGCTAACACCCAGCATTCTCAAATCCAGTAATATAAAACACCTATACGAAAAACAGTACAGAATGGGACAAATAACAAGAGACCGAACAAAAAGTTACTCGTCAATCCTATCCAGACTGATAAGGTAAAAAAAATTGTATTATGAGAACAGATTACATAACTTAAAAGGTGATATAAAAAAGACATGGAAAACCCTATCTGAAATTCTAGGAACTAAAAAGATATCTGCACACAGAACAATCAAACTAACAAAACCAGACTCAATGTTTTCTCCTCCATCATAGGAAAAAACCTGGCAAGCAAAATCCCAAGCTCAAACACCCCACCTAACGACTACCTCACTGGCACCTACCCAAATACACTATTCTTAGCTCTGACCAACCCAACAGAATTCTCACTTATTATCAACACACTAAAAAACAAGGCAGGAGATCTAAATAACTTTTTTTTTTTTTTCAACAAGTCAGCCGTATCCCACCGAGGCAGGGTGACCCAAAAAGAAAGAAAATCCCCAAAAAGAAAATACTTTCATCATCATTCAACACTTTCACCACACTCATACATAATCACTGTCTTTGCAGAGGCGCTCAGATACGACAGCTGAGAATAGTCCCCCCCAGCTGTCACTATCCCAGACCCCTCCTTTAAAGTGCAGGCATTGTACTTCCCATTTCCAGGACTCAAGTCCAATTAAATCAATTAACTGGTTTCCCTGAATCCCTTCACAAAATGTTACCCTGCTCACACTCCAACAGATCGTCATGTCCCAAAAACCATTCGTCTCCATTCATTCCTATCTAACACACTCACACATGCTTGCTGGAAGTCCAAGCCCCTCACCCATAAAACCTCCTTTACCCCCTCCCTCCAACCTTTTCTAGGACGACCCCTACCCCGCCTTCCTTCCCCTACAGATTTATACGCTCTCCAAGTCATTCTATTTTGATCCATTCTCTCTAAATGACCAAACCACCTCAACAACCCCTCTTCAGCCCTCTGACAAATACTTTTAGTAACTCCACACCTTCTCCTAATTTCCACATTCCGAATTTTCTGCATAATATTTACACAACACATTGCCCTTAGACAGGACATCTCCACTGCCTCCAGCCTCCTCCTCACTGCAGCATTTGCAACCCATGCTTCACACCCATATAAGAGTGTTGGTACCACTATACTTTTGTACATTCCCTTCTTTGCCTCCATGGATAACGTTTTTTGTCTCCACAGATACCTCAACGCACCACTCACCTTTTTTCCTTCATCAATTCTATGGTTACCCTCCTCCTTCATAAACCCATCCGCTGACACGTCAACTCCCAAATATCTGAAAACATTTACTTCTTCCATAATCCCTCTCTCCAATGTGATATCCAATTTTTCTTTATTTAAATCGTTTGATACCCTCATCACCTTACTCTTATCTATGTTCACTTTCAACTTTCTACCTTTACACACTCTCCCAAACTCGTCCACTAACCTTTGCAACTTTTCTTTAGAATCTCCCATAAGCACAGTATCATCAGCAAAAAGTAACTGTGTCAACTCCCATTTTGCATTTAATTCCCCATAATTTAATCCCACCCCTCTCCCCAACACCCTAGCATTTACTTCTTTTACAACCCATCTATAAATATATTAAACAACCATGGTGACATTACACAACCCTGTCTAAGACCTACTTTTACCGGGAAGTAATCTCCCTCTCTCCTACACACCCTAACCTGAGCCTCACTATCCTCATAAAAACTCTTTACAGCCTTCAGTAACTTACTACCTATTCCATACACTTGCAACATTTGCCACATTGCTCCCCTATCCACTCTATCATATGCCTTTTCTAAATCCATAAATGCAATGAAAACTTCTCTACCTTTATCTAAATACTGTTCACAAATATACTTCACTGTAAACACTTGATCTACACATCCCCTACCCACTCTAAAGCCTCCTTGCTCATCTGCAATCCTACTCTCTGTCTTACCTCTAATTCTTTCAATAATAACCCTGCCATACACTTTACCGGGTATACTCAGTAAACTTCTTCCCCTATAATTTTTACACTCTCTTTTATCCCCCTTCCCTTTATATAAAGGAACTATACATGCTCTCTGCCAATCCCTAGGTACCTTCCCCTCTTTCATACATTTATTAAACAAAAATACCAACCACTCCAGCACTATATCTCCCCCTGCTTTTAACATTTCTGTCATGATCCAGTCAGTTCCAACTGCTTTACCCCCTTTCATTCTACGTAATGCCTCACACACCTCCCCCACACTCACATCCTGCTCTTCTTCACTCCTAAACGATGTTGTACCTCCCTGGCCAGTACATGAAATTACCGCCCCTTTTTTCATCGACATTTAAAAGTTCCTCAAAATATTCCCGCCATCTACCCAATACCTCCAGCTCCCCATCTACTAACTCCCTACTCTGTTTTTAACTGACAAATCAATTCGTTCCCTAGGCTTTCTTACCTTGTTTATCTCGCTCCAAAATTTTTTCTTGTTTTCAGCAAAATTTCTTGACAGAGCCTCTCCCATTCTTTCATCCGCTCTTCTTTTGCACTCTCTCACCACTCTCTTCACCTTTCTTTTACTCTCCATATACTCTGCTCTTCTATTAACACTTCTGTTTTGTAAAAACCTCTCATAAGCTACCTTTTTCTCTTTTATCACACCCTTTACTTCTTCATTCCACCACTCACTCCTCTTTCCTCCTGCACCCACCCTCCTATAGCCACAGACTTCTGCCCCACATTCTAATACTGCATTTTTAAAACTATCCCAACTCTCTTCAACCCCCCTACTACTCATACTTGCACTAGCCCACCTTTCTGCCAATAGTTGCTTATATCTCACCCTAACTTCCTCCTCCCTTAGTTTATACACTTTTACCTCTCTCTTACTTGCTGTTGCCATTTTCTTTTTGTCCCATCTACCTTTTACTCTAACTGTAGCTACAACCAAATAATGATCCGATATATCTGTTGCCCCTCTATAAACATGTACATCCTGAAGCCTACCCATCAACCTTTTATCCAACAAACTACTTTCCTTACGTGCTATATTATACCTTGTATATTTATTTATCCTCTTTTTCATAAAATATGTATTACTTATTACCAAACCTTTTTCTACACATAGCTCAATTAATGGTTCCCCATTTACATTTACCCCTGGCACCCCAAATTTACCTACTACTCCCTCCACAACATTTTTACCCACTTTAGCATTAAGATCCCCAACCACTATTACTCTCTCACTTGGTTCAAAACTCCCACACACTCACTCAACATTTCCCAAAATCTTTTCTCTCCTCTACACTTCTCTCTTCTCCAGGTGCATAAACACTTACTATAACCCACTTTTCACATCCAACCTTTATTTTACTCCACATAATCCTTGAATTTATACATTTATATTCCCTCTTTACCTGCCATAATTGATTATTCAACATTATTGCCACTCCTTCTTTAACTCTAACTCGATTTGAAACCCCTGACCTAATCCCATTTATTTCTCCCCACTGAAACTCTCCTAGCCCCTTCAGCTTTGTCTCACTTAAAGCCAGGACATCCAGCTTCTTTTCATTCACAACATCTACAATCATCTCTTTCTTATCATTCGCACAACATCCACGCACATTCAAACATCCCACTTTGACGGTTTTCTTCTTTTTCTTTTTAGTAAGCTATACAGGAAAAGGGGTTACTAGCCCATTGTTCCCGGCATTTTAGTTGACTTTTATAACACGCATGGCTTACGGAGGAAAGATTCTTATTCCACTTCCCCATGGATATGAAAGGAAAAATTATAAGAACAAGAACTATTAAGATAAACTCAAAGAAAACTCAGATGAGTGTGTATACATAAACGTGCATATGTTTGCGTAGCGTGACCTAAGTGTAAGTAGAAGTAGCAAGACGTACCTGAAATCTTGCATGTTTATGAGACAGAAAAAAGACACCAGCAATCCTACCATCATGTAAAACAAATACAGGCTTTTGTTTTACACTCACTTGGCAGGACGGTAGTACCTCCCTGGGTGGTTGCTGACTACCAACCTACTACCTCAAGTACTGTCACCAGTTACTGCAACACTCTTTAACAAAGCCATCGAATCATCCACTTTCCCATCAATTCTCAAAATAGCTAGGGTTACCCCGATACATAAAGGAGATCAAGCAGACCTTAATAACTATAGGTCAATATCTAACTTACCCCTTCTCTCCAAAAATCTTTGAAAAATTAATTCATAGGCAGATCTATTCCTACCTCATCTCCAATAACATACTTAACCCCTGTCAATTTGGATTCAGGCCTAATAAAAACACGAATGATGTTATTACACCTCTATCAAGAAAAAAGAAATCCCACTGGGAATCTTCATTGATTTATGTAAAGCTTTTGATACAGTTGACCATGATTTATTGCACATAAAATTATCATACTATGGCATAAGAGGGCACTCCCTACCTAAAGTCATACCTTAGCAACAGAAGCCAATATGTGAACACAAATGGAGCTAACTCTTCCACACAAACAATTACAGTTGGTGTCCCGCAGGGAAGTGTTCATGCATCTCAACTGCTCAAACCCATACTATTTGCAGATGACACTACATACGTCTTCTCTCACCCAAGCCCAGTCATTCTTGCCAACATTGTAAATGTTGAATTACAGAAAATATCTACCTGGATGATGACTAACAAGCTTACTCTTAATATTGACAAAACCTATTTCATTCAGTTTGGGAACAGAGTTACAAATGTTCCACTTAACATAATGATAAACGGATCACCTGTCACAAAACTCACAGAGGGAAAATTCTTAGGAATCCACCTTGACAGTGGCCTCAAATTTCAGACACATACAGTGGACCCTCGGTTTTCGTTGAAAATTCTTTCCAGAATGCTGTTTGAGTGCCGCTACCAAACGAATTTGTTCCCATAAGGACAAATGTAAATTAGATAAGTCGTTCACCTCCAAACTCGAACAATTATGTAAGTGTATTTTCGTAAGTGCTTTTGTAAGTGTATTTTTGGGGGTCTGAAATGACTAATCTAATTTACATTTGTCCTTATGGGAACAAATTGTCGTAATGGCACTCAAACAGCATTCGGGAAAGAATTTTCAACGAAAACTGAGGGTCCACTGTACTTAACATTACCTACAAAGTTAACAAATCATTTTCCACTGCCTCAAAATATCATTATTCACTGTGTTACTCCCTATCCTCAAAACCCATTAAATAATTGCTCAAAGAAAAATAATTTCTCAAACTTATTCTAATGCAAATGTTGAAACTTGTACATATCTCATAAATGTATACACCAGTTATAATTAGTGCAACCTTATCAAACTTTGATTTTATAGCATTACCAAATAGAATAATCCATTCTCTTGTACTCATAGTAACTCATCTAATGACCATTATTTTTTATTAACACATCGGCCGATTCCCACCAAGGCAGGGTGGCCCGAAAAAGAAAAACTTTCATCATCATTCACTCCATCACTGTCTTGCCAGAGGGGTGCTTTACACTACAGTTATAAAGCTGCAACATTAACACCCCTCCTTCAGAGTGCAGACACTGTATTTCCCATCTCCAGGACTCAAGTCCGGCCTGCCGGTTTCCCTGAATCCCTTCATAAATGTTACTTTGCTCACACTCCAACAGCATGTCAAGTATTAAAAACCACTTGTCTCCATTCACTCCTATCAAATACGCTCACGCATGCTTGCTGGAAATCCAAGCCCCTCGCACATAAAACCTCCATTACCCCCTCCCTCCAACCTTTCCTAGGCCGACCCCTACCCCGCCTTCCCTCCACTACAGATTTATACACTCTCGAAGTCATTCTATTTCGTTCCATTCTCTCTATATGTCCGAACCACCTCAACAACCCCTCCTCAGCCCTCTGGATAATAGTTTTGGTAATCCTGCACCTCCTCCTAATTTCCAAACTCTGAATTCTCTGCATTATATTCACACCACACATTGACCTCAGACATGACATCTCCACTGCCTCCAGTCTTCTCCTCATTGCAACATTCATCACTCATGCTTCACACCCATATAAGAGTGTTGGTATAACTATACTCTCATACATTCCCCTCTTTACTTCCATGGACAAAGTTCTTTGTCTCCACAAACTCCGAAGTGCACCACTCACCCTTTTCCCCTCATCAGTTCTATGATTCACCTCATCCTTCATAAACCCATCTGCTGACATGTCCACTCCTAAATATCTGAATACATTCACCTCCTCCATACTAATGACCATATGAACTGTAATTGCAATACAAATCAATGATTTAAGAACATAAGAAAGAAGGAACACTGCAGTAGGCCTACTGGCCCATGCGAGGCAGGTCCAAGTCTCCAACCGGCTAAGCCAATGCCCGACCCAGCCAGGTCAGGTTACATTCACTTAAGGAAGGAGCACGGCATCTGACCTAGTAGCACAAGCTAGTCAGGACCAACTCACACCCACCCACACCCACTCATGTATTTATCTAACCTATTTTTAAAACTACACAACGTCCCAGCCCCTATGACGGTACTCAGGAGTTTGTTCCACTCATCCACAACTATTACCAAACCAGTGCTTTCCTATATCCTTCCTGAATCTGAACTTTTCCAACTTGAAACCATTGCTGCGAGTCCTGTCTTGGCTGGATATTTTCAGCACACTATTTACATCCCCTTTATTTATTCCTGTTTTCCATTTATACACCTCAATCATATCCCCCCTAATTCTACGCCTTTTTAGAGAGTGCAGATTCAAGGCCCTCAGTCTATCCTCATAGGGAAGATTTCTGATACATAGGATCAACTTTGTCATTCTCCTCTGTACGTTTTCCAGTGCATTTATATCCATTCTATAATACGGTGACCAGAACTGTGCAGCACAATCTAAATGAGGTCTAACCAAAGATATATAGAGTTAAAGAACCTGAGGACTTCTATTATTTATACTTCTTGATATGAAGCCAAGGATTCTGTTAGTTTCATTGTGAACACTTATGCACTGTTGTCTTGGTTTCAAATTACTACTAACCAGAACTCTAAATCCTTCTCAATCACAAGTAATAAGATCTACATTATTCAGTTTATATATGGCATGGTTATTGTCCTGCCCAACATTTAGAACTTTGCATTTGTCTACATTAAACTGCATCTGCCACTTCTCCGACCACTGCATCAATCTATTCAATTCATCCTGGAGTGCTCTAATGTCCTCATTAGAATGAATTGGACGGCTATTTTGGTGTCATCAGCAAATTTACTTATGTTGCTATTTATTCCCTCATCTATGTCGTTTATGTAAATTGCAAACAACAGGGGTCCAAAACTAACCCCTGTGGAACACCGCTGAGACGTGCCCCCATTCTGATTTCTCTCCATTTATGCAAACTCTCTGCTGCCTATTTGTCAACTATGCCTCTACCAAAGAAAAATTTCTCCTCCTATTCCGTGTGCCTTAAGTTTCCTCAGTAGCCTATGATGTGGAACTTTATTGAAAGCCTTACTGAAGTCCATATACAGTACACAATATCATATTCATTACCATGATCTACCTCCTCAAACACCTTAGTGAAAAAAGTTAGTAAATTCTTAAGACAGGAACTCCCCTTAGTAAAACCGTGTTAAGATTCATTAATCAATTTATGCTTTTCAAGATAGCTACGAATTGCCATCTACGAATTACCATCTACGAATTACCAACTATGGAGGTAAGGCTTATTGGTCTATAGTTCGAAGCTAAGGACCTGTCACCTGCCTTGTAAATAGGTATTACATTTGCCCTTTTCCACTTGTCTGGCACTATGCCAGTTTGTAGTGATATATTGAAAAGATTTCCCAGAGTTTTGCTAAGTTCCTCTTAACATTCCTTTAAAACTCTTGCAAACATTTCATCAGGGCCTGGGGATTTGTTAGGTTTTAATTTCTCTATTTGTCTGAGGACCATGTCACTAGTTACCCCAATCGAGCATAGTCTATTATCTTCCTGTTCAACATAATTTATTATTTCTGGAATTCAGCTAGTATCTTCCTGAGTAAAAACTGAGAGGAAGTAAGTACTGAAAATTTCACACATATCCTTATCACTGTCCATGATCTGTCCTGAGTTACTCTTAAGTGGGCCTATCTTGTCCCTAATCTTACTTCTGTATACCTGAAAGAACCCTTTTGGTTTAGTCTTCGAATCCCTTGCGACCTTAGCCTCATAATCCCTTTTTGCTTTTCTTATTCCTTTTTTTATTTCTTTCTCTAATTGAAAATATTGATTTCTTATCTGTTCATCCCCTTTTTTTATATGCCTATATGTATATGCCTCTCTTTTGACCAATGAGATGTTTTAATCTATTGTTCATCCATTTAGGATCATTTTTGTTAGATCTAATTTCCCTACTCGGAACAAAAGTTGTCTGGGCAGCTAGAACTATGCTCTGGAAAACGTCATATTGGCAACTAAAACTACCTACCTGACCCATAGTCAGGTCATCCCAATTTAGCCCACCTAGGTAATTTCTCAGCCCCATGAAGTCGGCTAAGCGAAACTCTGGAACAGGGACTTGATTGCAGTTACCTGGGTAATTCCATGATATATTGAAACTAAGTGATTTGTGATCGCTTTTCCCAAGCTCTTCATTAACCTCAAGATTATTAATTAGTGATTCTTTGTAGGCAAGAACCAAATCAAGCAAGTTGCTACCTCTAGTTGGTTCTGTCACAAACTGTTTTAAAAAACAATCCTGAACTGTATCAAGAAAGTCACTAGACTCAAGATTACCTGTCACACTGTTCCAATCAATTTGTCTAAAGTTAAAATCTCCCATTAACACAACATTTTCTTATCTAGACACCTTATGGATTTCGTCCCATAGCAGCTTACTGCGCTCCCTATCCAGGCTTGTGGGCCTGTAAATCACACCAAAATTAATTTTTCACGACCATCGAGAAACTGTAGCCAAACAGATTATGTGTCCGATGTTTCTAATCTTATATCTTGTCTAACACAACAATTTAAATTATCTCTGACATACATCGCCACTCCACCACCCTTCCTGTTGACCCTATTAGTGTGGAATAGTTTATAACCCTGTATGTTGCACTCGGAAGGCATTTCTCTATCTTTCAGGTTGAACCAGGTCTCTGTTATAGCAATAATATCTATATTACCTGCACTTGCAAGTAATCTTAACTCATCTATCTTATTTCTTAGACTCCTACTATTTGTATAGTAAACCTTAAGGGATACACACACAACCCGCACATATAAAAAAAGAGAGGAGCTTACGACGACGTTTCGGTCCGACTTGGACCATTTACAAAGTCACACTAACACACAGGACAGGAAGAAGGAGTATTTATAGGCAGGCAGACAGGGAAGGGCACAAGAAAGTGGTGGAGGGGTAATAATGGAGGTAGTGGTGGTAGTAGTAGTAGTAGTAGTGGAGTCAGTCATATTCTAGGAAAGGAGCACTGCAATGAAGCTGGCGGCCCGCATAGGGTAAGGACAACAACACAGAGGGGGAAAAATGAAAATAAAATAAAAAGAAGGACAAATACAAGGCAAGAGAAAAGAAAGAAAACACAGAGGAGAAAGGAGAAAGAGGAGAAGGGGGAAGAGATAGAAGGGGAAGGAATCAGGTTAAGTCACGGGTGTTCTGAAGTTTGGAGCATTTAACAATGTAATGGGAGAGGAAAGCATCTACAGAGACAAAGCCAGGGCTAAGATTCATACAGGGAAAGTTGTGTATAAGGGAGGATTCAACCAGACGGCGACTGTGAAAGTTGGACGTAGGGTACACAGTTTTAGCAGAAGACCAATCAATAGGATGACTGTGATCTCTGACATGACAGAAAAGAGCATTATTAGTGTAGTGTCGGCAAGCCTAACACTATTTTTGTGCTCCCTAAGTCTGTCAGAAAGAGATCGGCCAGTTTCTGCAAAGTACTGAAGAGGACAGGAGGAGCAAGAAATAGAGTAGACACCAAGAGAATCTATAGAGGGAGGGGAGGTATGAACTAGATTAGTGCGAAGAGTGTTAGTCTGGGGAAAGGTAAGTTTGATGTCTAAGGAATTGAGAGAGTTGTTGAGATTAGAGAGACCAGAGATGTAGGGAAGACAGAGGACAGGAGAGTTCCCAGGAGTAGAGGGTTTAGGAGAGAAGAAAGTCCGTTTGGCATGAGAGAAAGCAGAGTCAATGAAATGGGAAGGGTAGCCAAGGCGGGAAAATGAATTATGAAGAGTGGAAATTTCTGCTTCAAGGAACTGAGGATCACAAATGTGGAGAGCACGGAGAAAGAGGGAGATAAGAACACTTTTCTTGACAGAGGAGGCTATGTAGATGACATCTTTGCTCTTTGGCCGCATGACTTAAGTCTCTTCCAACCATTTCTTGATGCTCTTAATAATCTTGCCCCTTCCATTAAGTTTAAAGCTGATTGGGAATCTAATTCTTTGCTTCCTTTCCTTGATGTTCATGTCCACCGCTCAGTTACAGGTTTTGCCTTTTCCATGTACCGCAAGCCTATGCACAGTGGCATGTACAGGGGATGTGTAGATCAAGTGTTTACAGTGAAGCATATATATGTGAACAGTATTTAGATAAAGGTAGAGAAGTTTTCATTGCATTTATGGATTTAGAAAAGGCATATGATAGAATGGATAGGGGAGCAATGTGGCAAATGTTGCAAGTGTATGGAATAGGTAGTAAGTTACTGAAGGCTGTAAAGAGTTTTTATGAGGATAGTGAGGCTCAGGTTAGGGTGTGTAGGAGAGAGGGAGATTACTTCCCGGTAAAAGTAGGTCTTATACAGGGATGTGTAATGTCACCATGGTTGTTTAATATATTTATAGATGGGGTTGTAAAAGAAGTAAATGCTAGGGTGTTGGGGAGAGGGGTGGGATTAAATTATGGGGAATTAAAAGCAAAATGGGAGTTGGCACAGTTACTTTTTACTGATGATACTGTGCTTATGGGAGATTCTAAAGAAAAGTTGCAAAGGTTAGTGGACGAGTTTGGGAGAGTGTGTAAAGGTAGAAAGTTGAAAGTGAACATAGATAAGAGTAAGGTGATGAGGGTATCAAACGATTTAAATAAAGAAAAATTGGATATCACATTGGAGAGAGGGGTTATGGAAGAAGTAAATGTTTTCAGATATTTGGGAGTTGACATGTCAGCGGATGGGTTTATGAAGGATGAGGTTAACCATAGAATTGATGAAGGAAAAAAGGAGAGTGGTGTGTTGAGGTATCTGTGGAGACAAAAAACGTTATCCATGGAGGCAAAGAAGGGAATGTACAAAAGTATAGTGGTACCAACACTCTTATATGGGTGTGAAGCATGGGTTGCAAATGCTGCAGCGAGGAGGAGGCTGGAGGCAGTGGAGATGTCCTGTCTAAGGGCAATGTGTGGTGTAAATATTATGCAGAAAATTCGGAATGTGAAAATTAGGAGAAGGTGTGGAGTTACTAAAAGTATCTGTCAGAGGGCTGAAGAGGGGTTGTTGAGGTGGTTTGGTCATTTAGAGAGAATGGATCAAAGTAGAATGACTTGGAGAGCGTATAAATCTGTAGGGGAAGGAAGGCGGGGTAGGGGTCGTCCTAGAAAAGGTTGGAGGGAGGGGGTAAAGGAGGTTTTGTGGGCGAGGGGCTTGGACTTCCAGCAAGCATGTGTGAGCGTGCTAGGTAGGAGTGAATGGAGACGAATGATTTTTGGGACATGACGATCTGTTGGAGTGTGAGCAGGGTAACATTTTGTGAAGGGATTCAGGGAAACCAGTTAATTGATTTAGTTGGACTTGAGTCCTGGAAATGGGAAGTACAATGCCTGCACTTTAAAGGAGGGGTCTGGGATAGTGACAGCTGGGAGGGACTATTCTCAGCTGTCGTATCTGAGCGCCTCTGCAAAGACAGTGATTATGTATGAGTGTGGTGAAAGTGTTGAATGATGATGAAAGTATTTTCTTTTTGGGGATTTTCTTTCTTTTTGGGTCACCCTGCCTCAGTGGGAGACGGCCAACTTGTTGAAAAAAAAAAAAGTATAACTATAATTTTTTATTTAATATGAGAGGAAGCATGAGAAGGAAAGAACCTACTTGTTCCTCCTCTAAGTGCACTTCAACATTAACATTCACAATAGGACTTTGTTTTAACTGCTCTAAACTTAAAAAAAAAAATACTGTCTAAATATAACTAACCCTTTGGAGTAATGGAGAGATCAGAATCTGAAGACCGTCTGTTGATGGAGACACCTGGAGTACGAGCAGGACTTGCCAATTTGCCAGAATGAGTTGGTGAGTGGTTGGCTGCATTTCCATTGGCTGATGCTGTCGTGCCACCTGCTGTTGCACATCCTCCACCACCACTATCACTCTTGGAACCATCAGCGTCAGTGGGTAACGGACTCCTGGACATGGGGTTACAGCCACTAGTATGGCGACTACGTGATGAGCGCTTGGGAGAGCCTATCATCGATGCTGAGCCAGGCCGGGCCTCCACTAGCATGTCAAGGCTAGAGATGTACACAGGATGGGAGGGACATTTAGCTGCTAAATCTAAAGCACACTGAAGCAAGTTACTACTCATGCTTAGACTGCTAGTTACATGTGGAAACTCTGAACATGAAGAAGAAGCAGGGGAGGATATATTAGAGGCAGAGGATGAGGCAAAGTATGAGAAATTGGATAAGCTAGAGGATGAGGCAAGTTGTGATAAATTGGATGAGGTAGAAGAGGTGAGGAGCATGGAAGACAAGACAGGAGTTGAGGAGGAGGTTTGATAAGGTAGAGAAAGGTGAGAGGAAGGGGAGGAGGAAGGGGATTGACATGGCAAAGAGATCTGAGGAGAGGAGGAAGAGGAGAAAGCTGAGCTACACAGGTTAGTATTAAATAGAGAGAGTGTATCAGAAGCAACAGGAGATATCGCACACAAGGCAGCACCTCGACCATTACTATCTCCACTGCCATTATTAGAAGAAGAGTTTGTGTTAGTTTCAGATGAACAGGAAAATTCATGCAAACTACTGTGGTCTGCACTTGCATGGATTTGCATAGATGAATTCAAAGATTTTGGAGGTAAGACTGGAGTTGAAGGAATAACTGCAATTGCTGGAAGAGGAATAGACTTCAAATGTGGTACTACTGACTGCAATGGACCTATGTTTGACTCACACACAGACTGTGTATCCATGCAGGTATTCTTTGAGTAAACACCACTTTTTTGCATTTCGGGTGCTGAAGTATTTGACTCTTTCTGTTCCAGTTCAGGCAAAAGCTTGTGTTTTTTATCCTTTGGTATATCATGTGATGTGTCCTGGACTACAGTATCAGTAACCTGTAAATCACTATCAAGTAACTCTTTTTCTCTTAAGGAATTCATGGAAAGGTCTTCCATCACATATAAAGCTTCATGCTTATGGCCTTCCTTCAACAAAAATGAATGTTTTTTATATCCTTCTAATGAACAACTCTTAGATTGTGAAATACTCTCTCCATGTGCCCTAAGGTCATTTCTGGAAGTTTGTCTACAAGCAAGGCAACTATCGCTAGCAGAACACACTGTGGCTTGTTGCAGATCATGCACATCTACAGGACCAGTAAAATGACTTTCTAGTGAGCTCTGCAATGTAATATCCTCTTCACTTAAGAAAAATTTCAGCCCACATTTATGTACTTTCACTTCGTGTTCTGGAGTACTGAAGTCAGAGGACAAGGGTTCTGAGCTACAGGTATCCTCGTCTGAAGAAATATATTGAATTGGGGCTGAGGGATCCAGTGGTCGTCTTAACTGACATTTTGCAAAAACACTCTTGTTCAATGTAGGATCAGAAAAGGCTGCAGATTTGATTTTATAAGAACATTCTATACTGGTTATCTCATGCCCAGTTTCTTCATCAGAATACTGTACATTATCATCATCATCATCATCATCCAAACCAATAACTTCTACAATATCTGGTGAATAAAGCTCCTGCTTTTCTTTTACAGGTTTGGCTCTGTGATAGCCTCTGCCAAGCAGCCGTCCCATAGGACTGTGAATTTTTGGGCTGATCTTTAGGCTGACTCCTTTACCAACATGTGGTGGTTTGCACTGACCACTGCTGCTTGCATCTAAACTCCGTGATTTTTCATGTCCTTTAAATTTCATCATTCGCTGGGCCGTCTTACGTAACCCAACTCTCATAGATTCAAGGCCATCCCTATTACCAGAGGGTAAATTTGACCTGACATTTTGAATATTCTGATGCCCATAGTGTGAGCCATGTACTGCCCATGGACCTCTTGTCTTGTGAGGCTTGAAATGGCCGGAACTTTGATATCGGCATGATGAACCATCAGGAAAAGATGAATTGCGCTGAAGGTACACAGGGGGATGTTTGGTGATTGTGGTACCATATTTCCGTTTGACTAGTGGTAACCCACGAATCATTCGCTTTGCACTGGTGAGAACCAACTGTTTTGGAGGAGCCCTACCCTGATCTGAAGATGGGCTTACCATCAAGTCAAGCCACTGCGAGGGGTGATGCGAGTGAACATGTGATGAAAAACTTGAGCTGGAGCTTCCATTCTGCGAGGACATAAGAGAGTATTGACAGGTGGACGGAGTAGAGCCTGAGGAGAGGTTCTTGGGTAAGTGGACAACAGAGATGGGCATGGGCCTATGAGAGTGTGGAACAAGAACATACATATTCTCTAGCACTAGCTCATCTTCCACACTAACACAACACCAATAAATAAACACACAAGTTGAGAGAGCAAGTGTCAATCAACAGTTCAACACAAAGCATATTACAAGAGAAGCACCAAAAGTGTAAATGGGGAAGGTTATTACATTATATGGTTAAAATATTAGCAGGTTCACATGAGGAAGAGGGGAAAAAAACAGGAGAAAAGAATGAAGAAGAAAAATTAATAAAACTTAGTGTTGTTTTTAGATCAAAGCAAAAATTTATGTTTAACAAAACATATATAAAAAGTGATTTCAGGAATTAAAAGATATGAGAAAAATATTCTCTCAAACAAACATGAAAAACTATCTCATTTAAATGAAAATGCAAAAAATAAAAACAATATATTGTATTTAAACATAGGTAAAATTAATATACAATAAAGATTTTTTCACCTATTGATAATCCTATACAAGGTTTGCATCAAAACCTACACATCAAATGTAGTTTTTATACATTCCACAATCTATATAAAACTATCACAGATGGTAAAAGTAAGAGAGGTATCAATAAATTATGGGAGGACTTTAATGAAATGTAAGAAATTTTAAAGACATGTTAGAAATTTACTTGAACACTTATTTTACAAAATACCTTAAAAGAATATTAACAAAGCAGTTATGAATTAGATGTGATATTGGAATGTGAGTAAATTAACATTTATGAAGAGATTCAGAGGAAACCGGTTAACTGGGCTTGTATCTTGGAGGCGGGAATTACAGTGATTGCACTATTAAGGATGGTTGAGGATACCGCAGTGATTAAGTGAACGATACCAAATGTGTTTTCCCTGTTTCTTTGGAGGGGATGAAGGAGGTCACCTACCTCAGTGGGACACGGCCAGCGTGTGAAAAAAACTTACACTCTCTCTTTTGTCAATTTTTTCTTAGCCACAGAATCTATGCATGCTCTATGCCCATCCTTAAGTACCTTCCCATCTTTCATGAATTTTTTTTATAATTTTTTTTTATCATGTCGGCCATTTCCCACCAAAGCATTGTGACCCAAAAAGAAAGAAAAACACAAAAAGAAAGAAAAACTTTCATAATCATTTAACACTTTCCCCATCACTCATACATAATCACTGTCTTTGCAGAAGCACTCAGATATGACAACTTAGATGTCCCTCCAGACTGCCAATATCCCGAACCCCTTCTTTAAAGTGCAGGCATTGTACTTTCCATTTCCAGGACTCAAGTCCAGCTAACCAGTTTCCCTGAATCCCTTCACAAAATATTACCCTGCTCAAACTCCAACAGCTCGTCAGGTCCCAAAAACCATTTATCTCCATTCACTCCTATCTAACACGCTCATGCACACTTGCTTTAAGTCCAAGCCCCTTGCCCACAAAACCTCCTTTGCCCCCCCTCTCTCCAACCACTCTATATCTGTGCCCCCACTTGTTTTCAGCATCCTAAATGACCCACTGCCTAAAACTCCCTCTCTCTCCCCCATACTAACCTATGCCTCTCCTTACCTCCTTACTTCTACTAGATCCTATCCCTTCTTCCCTAGTACAAGAAATCCCTGCCTCCCTTCCATCATCAACATTTAAATAACTCCTCAAAATATTACATCTATCTTTACAGTACTTCCACCACCCCATTTACCCTCTCTCTTTCATTTTTTAACTACCAGGTCCATTTGCTGCCTAGGTTTTCTCAACTTATTAATAATCTTTCTAAAACTATTTCTTATTCTCAGCAAAATTTGCAAAAAAGTACTACAGTGGTCCCTCGGTTTTCGCCGAAAATTCGTTCCAGAATGCTGCTCAAGTGCCATTACCGAACGAATTTACTTCCTTAAGAAATATTGTCACGTAGGTTAGTCTATTTCAGACCCCCAAAAATACACTTGCAACAGCACTTACAAAAATACACTTACATAAATGTTCGAGTTTAGAGATGCACGAAAACCGAGGGACCACTGTATTTTGTCATTTGTTCTCCTTTTGCACTCTCTCACCACTCTTTTAATCTCTTTTTCTCTCCATATATTCTGACTTCTGTATATGATTTTTACACTATAAAAATGTCTTGAATGCTTTCAGTTCCCCATCACCCTACTGATTTAATCACTCCATCAATCTTTCATTTTCCCACCTACACCCACCCTCCAATAACCACAAAAAATCTGCTGCACACACTAGCACTGTATTCTAAAAGCTACCCCACATTTCATTTATCTCTTCCTCATTATGTGTACTTTCTTTATCCCAATTTTCTTTCAGTAACTGTGTATACTGCCCACAACTTGTCCCCTTCTTTAGTTCCTTCACCGTCACTTCTATTTTACCAACAAATACCATTCTCCTTGTATTCCACTGACTCTTAATCTTACTCTTACTGAACTACATTAGCTTATTCAGAAAACTACTCAGCAACACATAAACTTAAATATCCCTACACAAACTCAGGCCTACAATCATTTTCTCTAAACATCCTATACATTCATTAAAAAATGGTCTACAAAAAATATTACCTATAAGTGTAAGTACCAAACCCATAAGAGTCATACAGAGTCTAGAGAATGAGAGGTAACTGGGTTTGAGTTGAGGAAGAGAAAAGCAGTTCCAACTCCATGGGGCAATGGAGAAGAATCCTTCCTCCATAAGCCTTGAGTGTTGTAAGAGGTGACTAAAATGCTGGGAGCAAGAGGCTAGTAACCCCTTGTCCTGTATAAATTACTGAATGTAAAAAGAAAACTTTACGCTTCTTCTTTTTTGGGTCACCCTGCCTTGGTGGTAGATGGCCGGTTAGAAAAAAAAAAAACAGTAACAATTCCTCAGCTCATGAGTCTTTGACAAGCATCAAGACATCCACTTTGAAGGGACTTGATTACAGTGGACCCCCAGATTTTGTCAATAATTCTTTCCAGAAGGCTGTTCGAGTGTCGTTACTGAACGAATCTGTTCCCATAAGGACGAATGTAAATTAGATTAGTCCATTTCAGACCCCCAAAAATACACTTACAAAAGCACTTACAAAAATACACTTACATAATTGTTCGAGTTGGGAGCAGTACGAAATCCGGGGGTCCACTGTATTTTAGTTCAGGTTTTCTTTCATTTTAATATTCAGGAGTTTAATGCTTTGATAACTTTCAATACATACAGTAAATCTCTCTTATATGCTCTACCTCACATATGCAGCCTTATTAGCATACCTATTTTTAGGCCATTCATTTGATATACACTGATAATAGGAAAAAATTATCTATACTGGTATTCTGTGAGGTGCAATTACTTGTTAAAACAATACACAAATAAACAATATGAGAGACGGAGAGAAAGGGAGAGGGGTAGAAATAGGAGAAAGTGAGAAAGAAAGAGATAGAATGAATGAAAGACATTATATACATACCAATGTAATACCTGTACTGTTTATTAATTTAATAATGTAACTCACTACAACACACATGTACGAAGAATATTTAACATCTTACTTAGAAATTCAACGACACATTCCACATCAGCCATTAAACATACAAGCCAAATTACATGTGTTACCTAGACATGTCCATATTGACGACATCACTGGAATACAATTCTAACAAGTGCTACATACAAAGAAACTACTAGGGTAGAACAATATCTATCATCATTGTGCCTCATAATGTATAAGCTTGCATGCCTATGAATGTAATGCCTACAGCAAGGGCCAGAAAAATCTTTGTATACTGGTTTTATATAAAGCTCATACTTTGAAAATGCCATGTTAATAACCACATGTTTTGTTATTTACATCTGTAATTATCAAAAAAATTTCTCCTACATACAGAACAATAAATTTTTCTTTACAAATGGTTGACAGCAAATAATAAAAATTTACATAAACATTTAACTACTTTTGTTATAAAATATCTAAAGAAAACAAACAAAACCAATTCTTAAAAGTTAAATGAAAAGCAGGACAATAATAGACCATACGATGACACTATCAACTTCAAAACGGGAAAAGCAGCAAAACGAGAGCATGCAGGGTGCAACCATTTAAAGCTGCATCATTTTGGCTAGGCATTAGCTAAATAGTTCCTTCTACAAGCCAATGATCTTCAAACATTTATGAACTACAAGCAATGCATTTTATTATCCAGTACCTATACAAATTGATAGCTTTTCTGGCTGTAAAACACTTTAAAAAGTGGCATTAACTGGCATCAAGGTATGGTAGGCTAACACTTGGTGTAAATTGTGAATACTAAATATCTTACAACATGTGCTGAAAACTTTTAATGAATGTATGTAACAATTCAGTGGAGTAATCAGGATTCAAACCCACAGTCTGGGATTACCAGTGGGATTGTTGTGGTTAAAATAAATGGCTGGTAATCCCAGATCATGGGATTGAATCCTGCTCTCTCATTTGAAATACTAAAACTTTCTTACAATTCAGGATAAACCAACTAATACAGACAAAGCTTAATAAGAATAAAATGCACAGCATTAATTAGAAACTTGTCATCTTTCCCTAAAGTGTAGTTAACAATTTTAATTGCCTGAGCTGTGATATGCAAAATTCATATATAGATTATTCAAGCTACTTCAATTTATCAAGGCTTGTATAACCTATTCTTTGAAAAAATATTCCACTCTCAGGATTTATTTTTTGCTAGGTAACTTTTGTAAGATGTTTAACTTGGTTATCTCTGAAGTCAGACCTTTATTGAAACACTGAAGATGAAAAAAAGAAAGTCTTCAGGCTGCTTGCAGGACACATTGATATCATTTCTCACCTAAGACACAACTCTTCACAGCTTTCACATCCCTCATTTGCACATATTGTGGGACAATTGATTCACTTATAGATTACCCACCCCATCTTCAAGGAAATGTATAAAATATAGTTATGTAAATTTTTGTTAAGCCAGTTTTTTATTTTGCATCCAAACATAACCTAATCTAACCTGCTATAATTTATGTATTATATTAATTTACTTAATCTATCTAAAAGTTTAAATAATCAGTTACAATAAAGTTTCAAATAAATAATATAAGCCAAGCCTTTGCAAAATTTTCTACACACTGTATAATTATATTATCATTAAGTATAGTAAAACATGATTGTTACATGACATGTGCAAATTATTCACAAAAATATTCAGAGCTACCTGTGCCCAGTTTCAATAGTTCAAATCTCAAAGTCTTGCCTGAGGCCAGACTTCACTGTTGGCTGTCTGGTCACCTAGATTATTGATGCTAGTAACTCACAGGACTACACAAGCATCACACCCTAGCCAGTCAGATATTTGCAGCAAGTGGTGGTTCAGTTTTCATTTGAAAACTGAACCCCTACCTGCTATGATACCAAAGTTCTGTCAATATTTCTGATATCTACTGCAAAAAGGTACAAATAGTGACACTGTGTTCTCTAATTGTGCCTTAGCACCTATACTTTTCTTCATCAATACATTAATAGCATACAATACAGTCATACCCCGTTTTACGCCATTTTGGCGTACATCAAATGTAAGCCAAAATCACGCCACTTTTCTAGAGTAAATTTCAATTCAGTGAACGTCATTACGTCACTCAGCAACAGTGGCAGCAAGTAGCTAAAATTAGTGAAGGTACTGCTTCAGAAAATTTTTAGCCATTGTTTTAACATTGAGTAAAACGAAACAAGCATATAAAAAGAAAATTTATACATTTTTTTTTTCAACAAGTCGATCGTCTCCCACTGAGGCAGGGCGACCCAAAAAGAAAGAAAATCCCCAAAAAGAAAATACTTTCATCATCATTTAACACTTTCACCTCACTCATACATAATCACTGTCTTTGCAGAGGAGCTCAGATACGAGAGTTTAGAAGTCCCTCCAAACTGCCAATATCCCAAACCCCTCCTTTAAAGTGCAGGCATTGTACAGTGGACCCCCGGTGTTCGTGATGCTCCAAACTCGAACAATTATATACATAAGTGTATTTTTGTAAGTGCTTTTGTAAGTGTATATTTGGGGGTCTAAAAGGACTAGTCTAATTTACATTATTCCTTATGGGAACAAATTCGTTTGGTAATGGCACTTGAACAGCATTCTGGAACGAATAAATCACGAACACCGAGGGTCCACTGTACTTCCCATTTCCAGGACTCAAGTCCGGCTAACCGGTTATTTCCCTGAATCCCTTCACTAAATATTACCTTGCTCACACTCCAACAGCTCATCAGGTCCCCAAAACCATTCGTCTCCATTCACTCCTATCTAACACGCTCACACACGCTTGCTGGAAGTCCAAGCCCCTTGCCCACAAAACCTCCTTTACCCCTTCCCTCCAACCTTGGACTTGGTACCTGAAGTCTTTATGGAAGGGGATTCCCTTCCAAACAGTAATTTCTACATCCTCTCCCCTCCTCCCATCTTCCATACACTAAGAAGAATCTTCAATAAAGGTAAGTGTCATGTTATTATTGTTTTATTCTTCACATCTCATTGTTTTCTGTGTATGTACATCTATATTTCATGTCAAAAAAAAATTATTTTAATACTCTTGGGTGTCTGGAACGGATGTAATTGGATTTACGTTATTTCTTATGGGAAAATGGATTCGCAAATCGTCAATTTCGCCATTAGTCATACTCTCTGGAATGGATTAATTACGAAAAACGAGGGTCCACTGTATTCCTTTACTGTGTCTGTGTTAGCCATGGGTTCTAAGAAGGATAATGCTAGTGATTACAAGTGAAAGATAAGTTAAATATGATTAAAAGGTATGAAAAAGGTGAAAAAGTGTTGGTGATTGTGCATGTCTTAGGTGTTTTTCGTCATACGTATTTAAGGAATTTTTAAGGGCAAATCACATGGTAAATAACATCATTTTTTTAATTGTATTCATTATTCTTTAAAAAATACAGTGGACCCTCGCTATTCGAACACTCCAAAACTCACCCTCATTCCAGAATGCTGTTCAAGTGCTGTTACCAAATGAATTTATTCCCATAAGGAATGATGTAAATTAGATTAGTCCATTTCAGACCCCCAAAATACACTTATAAAAGCACTTACAATAATAAACTTACATAAAAGGGTGAGTTTTGGAGTGTTCGAATAGCGAGGGTCCACTGTATGACTAAAATGTATTTTCAGTGTTCTTTAAGGTTTAGCGATAGTTATATTCTTTCGCGAGTTATTTACGCTAGTTTTACAGTGTTTGTCGTCATTTTAAGGCATTATGTCTGGTTTATGTCAAAAACCAGGTTACATCACGGCTCTTGGAACCAATAACGTAGGGCGGGGTATGACTGTACTGACAAGTAAACGAGTATGACCCATGTGCAACGGTTAGGTATCTTTATTGTTGAAATGTTTTGCCTGCTCTGCAGGCTTCTTCAGTCAAATACAGATGTTACTAAATACTGGAGACAGAAGAAGCAGTGGAGAAGTCAAGATGAGGTGATTAATCCCTCAGCTTTGAAGTAGTAATTTTGAGGTAGTAAGTCCCTCAGCCTTGAGAAGGGTTCAGCTAACCAGTTTTGTTCAAAGTGAAACTGAAGCATGAAAATGAGGCCTTTATGCCAGAGCACATGTATCTTACTTATTTACATGTGCTTTCCACTTTGTTTACTCTACACTTCCTCCCATATCTCTTGCTCCAATCAATAAATAAATAAATAAATGACAGCATAAACTCACTCTCTCTGAGCGGTGATCTCTCGAAGCGGTGATGGAGAATGTGTGGTTCCTCCTGTTGTGCTAGATTCAAAGTGGAGTCGAAGTAACGTTACAGCCGACCCCAAGCCACGGACAACAATACCTGTCTCGCCCTCCAGATCAAAATACTGACGATAACTGATAAGAAGGTAAAAAAGAGACCATTACAATTACTTACATTACTTTTATATTCTAACACTACTAGTATGCACTTCTAAAATTAGTTTGCAGAAAGTTGCATAAACATTGCTTAACCCTTTGGGGGTCCAAGGACCCTCTCCGAAACGCAAAAAAAAATCTTAAAAAATGATAGAGAATCTTTTTCCGCTCATAACGCCACAAAAATTATGAAATTTGATTGAAAACTAACGGAATTATGCTTTTGCGAAGTTAGCGGCATCGATGACATTTACGCATCGGTGATTTCGCCCACTCTGAGCCCTATTTTCGGCAAATTCCAATGTTCCAGTCGACTAAAATTATAGCTATTTTGCTAGAACTCCATTTCTTCTATTGATTGAGTACAAGAAACTGCCTATTTACTAATTTCAACTACTCAAAATAGTGGTCAGAAAATGGCAATTTGGCCAATTTCACACAAATTTCAAACGTTGCCCATTTCAAAATAGGGTCTAGAATAAACAAAGCAGACATTCCTGGCACTAAAATAACATCTTTTCTGTTCATTAGTCACGT
Organism: Cherax destructor; assembly: GCA_009830355.1. Taxonomy (NCBI): domain Eukaryota; kingdom Metazoa; phylum Arthropoda; class Malacostraca; order Decapoda; family Parastacidae; genus Cherax; species Cherax destructor. Next base: position 20,623 of record WNWK01004599.1, on the reverse strand, counting down.
CTCCAGGCCCCTCTTACATTACTTTTTCTTTCTATTTTGAATTTTTATTCTCACAAAAAATAGAAGATTTACTGTTATGTATACAACTGCATCATTGTAAAAATGGTATAAATAATATCAGTGCACTTGTGCATGGTGTGATTTGTTTACTCTTGAACATCGGACAAAATCGAACATTTTCGCTACTTTGCGCTCAGTTTCAAGGAACTTGTCATCGTGAAATCAGTCAAAATTATGTCTATTTCTGTAATATATCATCTATTCTCTCAAATGAGACTAAGAAAACGAGAATACAAGCATAAATACCATACGAAAATAGACTGCAAAGTCGCTGTTTTAAACCAAAAACACGGTCAGTTTTTTTTTCCTCATAATGCACTGTGTGGTGCAGGAATTTTTTTATACTGCGCACACTGACCGCACAGACCCATTCTCTCACATCTAGGCTTACCAGCCTGTTTCTGCTTGATTTGAGGGCGTTAGAATTTAGGCGTACTAGTACGTCCAAAACCCTGGGGCGTAAGCCATACTAGTACGACTGAAACCCCAAAAGAGTTAATAAATTAATTTAAAATCCTTTTTAATACAATATTACTGTGTACTTACTGAACATAAAGCTACAAAACTTTACATGTACATATTTGCATGTTCATGAGAACATGCAAATATGTAAGAAGATAGAATCTGCCTTTGAAACAACACTCATTCAAGACAGATAAAAACCACAAACATTAGTAAACATGTATCAAAAGAATATAAAAGAAGTCAAAAACTTTGAGAAAAAAAAAATCTACAGGGTAATGGACTGACCCGACCCATCAAACAGGAACTCAGGACACTGTAGTTACCAGAAAAATTTTGACTTTTAAAGAAAAACAAATAACCCGCACATAGGAGACAGAAAAGCTATGACGACGCTTCAGTCCAACTTGGATCATTCACAAGTTACACTGTATATTGTTCCAGTCATGGTACTGTGCCTTTTTGTTCTTTAAAAGAAAACTTTTCATCAGTGCACCTCCTAAAAGACCTGGCTGGAAATCGAAATAAAGTGGACCTCCGGATATTGGCCGGTGCAGATATCGGCCAAATCGGATTTCGGCCGCTTTTTTGGTCGAAATTCTATACTAGATTTCAGCTGGCAACTCAGAAATTGGTTGTATTGGACGTGTCCGCCCGCCCAGGACGCCGCGTGCGTGAGTCAGTCTGGCTGTCTCTCGGTGAGTGAGCAACACTCCACACATTTCGTTGTAACCCATTGTTTTTTGTGGTTGTTTATTGAGTGCGACTGCAAAATAAGCCACCAAGGGCCCAAAGAAAGTTCCTAGTGCCAGCCCTTTGGTAAAGAAAGTGAGAAACATGATAGAATTCAAGAAAGAAATTGTAGCAAAGTACAAAAGTGATGTACGTGTGCTCGAGCTTGCCAGGATGTATGGCAAATCCAAATCAACAATCACTTCCATTCTGGCAAAGAAAGTAGAAATCAAAGAAGCTAATGTTGCGAAAGGGGTAAATATGCTAACGAAACAAAGATCACAAACAATCAAAGATGTGGAGAAGTTATTGTTGGCGTGGATCAATGATAAACAGTTAGCGGGAGAGAGAGGGAAGGAGGTGTCTTCTTCAACGATTAAGGACATTTGTGCAAAGTGGAGGGAAGTTCAAAGTTTGGTGGAGAAATATTATCCTGACCAAGCTTAAACAAGCCATATCTGCAACATGTTCAGTGACAAAACCTTGTCCCACTTCAGGCAAATCTTAAAGAGATGACAGAAACAGACCCCCTGGACATTTTTTTTTTGTGCAACAGGGGTGCAGTGACTCTCAAGCTGGTCCTAGTGCCAGTAAAAGACAAAGAAGGGAAGTAACCCCAGATAGGGACTTGATACCTGAAGTCCTTATGGAGGGGGATTCCTCTTCCAAACAATAATCAGTCCTCCCTCTCTTCTCCTGCCTGTCTTCCATATGCCAACAAGTCTTCAATAAAGGTAAATGTGATGTTAAATGTTCATTTATCCATTTCATTAGTCATTTTATTTAGTTCTCATTGTTTTGTGTATGTAAAACTATAGTTAATCTTTCAAAAATGTATTTTTTTTTTTTAAATTTTTGGGTGTCTGGAACGGATTAATTATTTTTTTTTTTAACACAACGGCCATCTCCCACCGAGGCAGGGTGACCCAAAAAGAAAGAAAATCCCCAAAAGAAAATACTTTCATCATCATTCAACACTTTCACCTCACACATAATCACTGTCTTTGCAAAGGTCCTAAGATATGACAGTTCAGAAAATCCCTAAAAACCGCCAATATCTCAATTCCCTCCTTTAACCCTTTCAGGGTTTCGGCCGTACTAGTATGGCTTACGCGCCAGGGTTTTTGTCGTACTAGTATGCCTAAATTCTAGCGCCCTCAAATCAAGCAGAAACAGGCTGTTAGGCCTATATGTGAGAGAATGGGTCTGTGCAGTCAGTGTGCGCAGTATAAAAAAAAATCCTGCACCAAACAGTGCATAATGAGGAAGAAAAACTCTGACCGTGTTTTTGGTTTAAAACAGCGACTTTGCAGTCTATTTTCGTATGGTATTTATGCTTGCATTCTTGTTATCTTGGTCTCATTTGAGAGAATGGATGATATATTACAGAAATAGAGATAATTTTGACTGGTTTCATGATGACAAGTACCTTGAAACTGAGCGCAAAGTAGCAAAAATGTTCGATTTTGGCCGATGTTCAAGAGTAAACAAATCACACCATGCGCCCAATACACATCAACTGGCAAGTCTAATATTCTTGCACAAGTGCGCGGATATTATTTATACCATTTTTACAATGATGCAGGTGTATACATAACAGTAAATCTTCTATTTTTTTGTGAGAATAAAAATTCAAAATGGAAAGCAAAAGTAATGTAAGAGGGGCCTGGAGACGTGACTAATGTTCTTTTAGTGCCAGGAATGTCTGCCTTGTTTATTCTGGACCCTATTTTGAAATTGGCATTGTTTGAAATTTGTGTGAAATTGGACAAATTGCCATTTTCTGACCACTATTTTGGGTAGTTGAAATTGGTAAATAGGCAGTTTCTTGTACTCAATCGATAGAAGAAATGGGGTTCTAGCGAAATAGCTATAATTTTAGTAAACTGAAACATTGGAATTTGCCAAAAATAGGGCTCAAAGTGGGCAAAATCGCCGATGCGTAAATATCATCGATACCGCTAAATTCGCGTAAGCATAATTCCATTAGTTTTTTATCAAATTTCATACTTTTGGTGGCGTTATGATCGGAAAGAGATTCTCTTATCATTTCATATGAAAAAATAATTTATTTTTTTTCCAAAAAAATTGCGACCCTGAGAACGAGTTTGGGAGAGGGCCTTGCGACCCTGAAAGGGTTAAAGTGCAGGTATTGTACTTCCCATTTCCAGGACTCAAGTCCAGCTAAATCAATTAACTGGTTTCCCTGAATTCCTTCACTAAATATTACCCTGCTCACACTCCAACAGCTCGTCAGGTCCCAAAAACCATTCATCTCCATTCACTCCTAACTAACACGCTCACACATGCTTGCTGGAAGTCCAAGCCCCTCGCCCACAAAACCTCCTTTACCCCCCGCCCTCCAACCTTCTCGAGGATAACCCCTACCCCTCCTTCCTTTCCCTACAGATTTATACGCTCTCCAAGTCATTCTACTTTGATCTATTCTCTCTAAATGACTAAACCACCTCAACAACCCCTCTTCAGCCCTCTGACAAATACTTTTAGTAACTCCATACCTCCTCCTAATTTCCACACTTCGAATTTTCTGCATAATATTTACACGACACATTGCCCTTAGACAGAACATCTCCACTGCCTCGCTGCAGCATTTGCAACCTATGCTTCACACCCATATAAGAGTGTTGGTACCACTATACTTTTGTACATTCCCTTCTTTGCCTCCATGGATAACGTTTTTTGTCTCCACAGATACCTCAACGCACCACTCACCTTTTTTCCTTCATCAATTCTATGGTTAACCTCATCCTTCATTAACCCATGCGCTGACAATTCAACTCCCAAATATCTGAAAACATTCACTTCTTCCATAATCCCTCTTTCCAATGTGATATCCAATTTTTCTTTAATTAAATCGTTTGATACCCTCATCACCTTACTCTTATCTATGTTCACTTTCACTTTCTACTTTCTACCTTTACACACCCTCCCAAACTCGTCCACTAACCTTCGCAACTTTTCTTAAGAATCTCCCATAAGCACAGTATCATCAGCAAAAAGTAACTGTCAACTCCCATTTTGCATTTGATTCCACATAATTTAATCCCACCCCTCTCCCCAACACCCTAGCATTTACTTCTTTTACAAGCTCATCTATAAATATATTAAACAACCATGGTGACATTATACATCCCTGTCTAAGACCTACTTTTACCGGGAAGTAATCTTCCTCTCTCCTACACACCCTAACCTGAGCCTCACTATCCTCATAAAAACATTTTACAGCATTCAGTAACTTACTACCAATTCCATACACTCGCAACATTTGCAACATTGCTCCCCTATCCACTATCATATTCCTTGGCTAAATCCATAAATGCAATGAAAACTTCCCTACCTTTATCTAAATACTGTTCACATACAGTGGACCCCCAAGTAACAAAAACCCCGGAAATCGTACAATTATGTAAGTATAATATTGTAAGTGCTTGTGTTAAAGGTATTTTTGGGGGTCTGAAATAGACTAACCTACGTGACATTATTCCTTAAGGAAGTAAATTCGTTCGGTAATGGCACTTGAGCAGGCTTCTGGAATGAAGTTTTTACATTACTCGGGGGTCCACTGTATATGCTTCAATGTAAACACTTGATCTACACATCCCCTACCCACTCTAAAGCCTCCTTGCTCATCTGCAATCCTACTCTCTGTCTTACCTCTAATTCTTCCAATAATAACCCTACCGTACACTTTACCTGGTATACTCAGTAAACTTACTCCCCAATAATTCTTACAATCTCTTTTATCCCCCTTCCCTTTATATGAAGGAACTATACATGCTCTCTGTCAATCCCTAGGTACCTTCACCTCTTTCATACAGTTATTAAACAAAAATACCAACCATTCCAACACTATATCACCCCCTGCTTTTAACATTTCTGTCATGATCCCATCAGTTCCAGCTGCTTTACCCACTTTCATTCTACGTAATGCCTCACACACCTCCCCCACACTCACGTCCTGCTCTTCTTTACTTCTAAACGATGTTATACCTCCCTGGCCAGTGCATGAAATTACGACCTCCCTTTTTTTCATCGACATTTAAAAGTTCCTCAAAATATTCCCACCATCTACCCAATACCTCCAGCTCCCCATTTACTAACTCCCCTACTCTGTTTTTAACTGACAAATCCATTCGTTCCCTAGGCTTTCTTAACTTGTTTATCTCAGTTCAAAATTTTTTCGTGTTTTCAGCAAAATTTCTTGACAAGAGCCTCTCCCACTCTATCATCTGCTCTCCTTTTGCACTCTCTCACCACTCTCTTCACCTTTCTTTTACTCTCCATATACAGTGGTACCCCGACTTACGATATTTTTTCATTCCAGAATGCTGTTCAAGTGCCATTACCAAACGAATTTATCTCCATAAGAAATGATGTAAAATAGACTAGTCCTTTTAGACCCCCAAAATTACACTTACAAAAGCATTTAAAAAAATCAACTTACATAAAAGGGTGTGTTTGGGGACCATCGTAAGTCGGGGTACCACTGTACTCTGCTCTTCTATTAACACTTCTGTTTCGTAAAAACCTCTCATAAGCTACCTTTTTCTCTTTTATCACACACTTTACTTCTTCATTCCACCACTCACTCCTCTTTCCTCTTGCACCCACCTTCCTATAGCCACAAACTTCTGCCCAACATTCTAATACTGCATTTTTAAAACTATCCCAACCATCTTCCACCCCCTCCACTACTCATACTTGCACTAGCCCACCTTTCTGCCAACAGTTGCTTATATCTCACCCTAACTTCCTCCTCCCTTAGTTTATACACTTTCACCTCTCTCTTACTTGCTGTTGCCATTTTCCTTATGTCCCATCTACCTTTTACTCTAACTGTAGCTACAACTAAATAATGATCTGATATATCTGTTGCCCCTCTACAAACATGTACATCCTGCAGCCTACCCATCAACCTTTTATCCACCAATACATAATCTAACAAACTACTTTCATTATGTGCTATATCATACCTTGTATACTTATTTATGTATACTTATGTATTTATTTATGTATACTTATTTATGTGTAAAGGTAGAAAGTTAAAAGTGAACATAGATAAGAGTAAGATGATGAGGGTATCAAACGATTTAAATAAAGAAAAATTGGGTATCACATTGGAGAGAGGGATTATGGAAAAAGTAAATGTTTTCAGATATTTGGGAGTTGACGTGTCAGCAGATGGGTTTATGAAGGATGAGGTTAACCATAGAATTGATGAAGGAAAAAAGGTGAGTGGTGCGTTGAGGTATCTGTGGAAACAAAAAACGTTATCGATGGAGGCAAAGAAGGGAATGTACGAAAGTATAGTGGTACCAACACTCTTATATGGGTGTGAAGCATAGGTTGCAAATGCTGCAGCGAGGAGGAGGCTGGAGGCAGTGGAGATGTCCTGTCTAAGGGCAATGTGTGGTGTAAATATTATGCAGAAAATTCGGAATGTGGAAATTAGGAGGTGTGGAGTTATTAAAAGTATTTGTCAGAGGGCTGAAGAGGGGTTGTTGAGGTGGTTTGGTCATTTAGAGAGAATGGATCAAAGTAGAATGACTTGGAGAGCGTATAAATCTGTAGGGAAGGAAGGCGGGTAGGGGTCATCCTAGAAAAGGTTGGAGGAAGGGGTAAAGGAGGTATTGTGGGCGAGGGGCTTGGACTTCCAGCAAGCATGTGTGAGCGTGTTAGATAGGAGTGAATGGAGACGAATGGTTTTTGGGACATGACGATCTGTTGGAGTGTGAGCAGTGTAACATTTTGTGAAGGGATTCAGGGAAACCAGTTAATTGATTTAGTTGTACTTGAGTCCTGGAAATGGGAAGTACAATGCCTGCACTTTAAAGGAGGGGTCTGGGATAGTGACAGCTGGGAGGGACAATTCTCAGCTGTCGTATCTGAGCTCCTCTGTAAAGACAGTGAATATGTATGAGTGTGGTGAAAGTGTTGAATGATGATGAAAGTATTTTCTTTTTGGGGATTTTCTTTCTTTTTGGGTCACCCTGCCTCGGTGGGAGACGGCCGACTTGTTGAGAAAAAAAAAAAAAAATTTACATTAATTCTTATGGGAAATATTACTTCGGTTTTCGGCCTTTTCGGATTTAGGCCAACCTTCTGGAACGGATTACAGCCGAAATCCGGGGTTCCACTGTACATAGCAAGAAAAAAAAAGGCGAACAGTGCAACAGATGAAAGAAATTCTGTTTAAAAGAAAAATGTCATCAGTGGGTCAAACAGGAATCAGTACCTGCCCAATAATCTATCTAAATTATGTATATTCTATGTCAAGAAATCAAAAAATCTAGATTAGTTTGTGTATCATGCAAAAAATCCTATTCAAAATATGAACTAAAAATGATTAAAACTCAACCAGACTTTGATGAATTCAACAAATGGAGTGACAGGTGAAATGATGGAATTTGGTGTAGGCAAGTCATGTAATGGAAATGCAGTAATACCCCAGTTTTCATCCTTAATCCATTCCAGAAGGTCAGCTGAAATCCAATTAATCTGTACCAGACACCCAAAAATATTAACAAAAAATACATTTTAAAGAGAATAACTATAGTTTTACATACAGAAAACAATGAGAAATAAATATAAATTAATAATTTTAATGATAAATGAACATTACATACCTTTATTGAAGACTCTTGTTGGCGTATGGAAGAAGGCGAGGGAGTTGAGGTTATTGTTTGGAAGGGGAATTCCCTTCCCTTCTTTGTCTTTTACTGGCACTAGGACCAGCTTGAGAGTCACTGTACCCCTGTCATACAAAAAATCTGTCCAGAGAGCTCTGTTTCTGGCATCTCTAAGATTTCCCTAAAATGGGACAAGGCATTGTCATTGAACATGTTGCAGACACAGCTTACAAGAGTTTTGTTAGGGTGATAATTCTCCACAAAACTTTGCAACTCATTCCACTTTGCACACATGTCCTTAATCACTGAAGAAGGCACATTCTCCCCTCTCTCTTCCTCCTCCTCTGAAGCAATTTCCTCTTGAATTCTATCGTGTTTCTCATCTTTACCAAAGGGCTGGCACTCTGAACTTTCTTTGGCCCCATCGTGGCTTATTTCACAGTCGCAATCAATAAACAAGCACAAAAAACAATGGATGAATGCGCAAAGTACAGTGGTCCCTCGGTTTTCGCCGAAAATTCGTTCAAGAATGCTGCTCAAGTGCCATTACCGAACGAATTTACTTCCTTAAGAAATAATGTCACATAGGTTAGTCTATTTCAGACCCCCAAAAATACACTTGCAACAGCACTTACGAAAATACACTTACATAAATGTTCGAGTTTGGAGATGCACGAAAACCGAGGGACCACTGTATTGCTAACTCAACGAGAGACAGAGGCAGATTGAGTCTGGTACGCATGAGAAGCGGCGTCCCGGGCGGGTGGACGCGTCTGATTCGCCGAAAAAAGTGCTCGAAATCCAAATTGTACAATTTCCGCACTGGACGAAAACCGGGGGTCCACTGTGTAAGCCAAAACATGCCTCATGAAGAATGTAGATTTTGATAAACCAATGAAAGCTTAGGAGTCTAACAATTTGCATAATATTTTTTTAAATATGGCAATTCAATTTTGTTCTATAGTCAGAAATACAACATAGTACAGTGGTACCTCGGTTAACGATGGTCCCCCAAACTCGCCCTTTTATGTAAGTTTATTTTTTTAAATGCTTTTGTAAGTGTATTTTTGGGGTCTAAAAAGACTAGTCTATTTTACATTATTCCTTATGGGGATAAATTCGTTTGGTAATGGCACTTGAACAGCATTCTGGAACGAAAAAATATTGTTAACCGAGGTACCACTGTATCATATAACTGAAAATCAGAGAACAAATGATGAAAAGAACTTTTACCCAATCACAGCATTTCCGCCAAGTTCCAAAACCTTCAGTCCAATACGGCGCTGGAGTTCCCCAGAGAGCTTAAAAAAGAGAGTCTGACGTGCTTCATTGCTGGCACGAGGAGTCCGAATCTTGTCTATCCACTGATACTCTGGATCGTCATTCACCACCAACTCTTCGACAAATCCGACAATATTCTGACACCTGTACCCAGCAGGAATCTCAGGCGCTGCCAAAGTAAAAATAACATTTACAATATAGAATAAATAGCCAAATTTTGGTCTTTGATAGAAAGTTTATGAAGTTAAAAGACGAAACTTACTAAAGAAGAACTGCACCCCACACGATGACTGACGAAATTTGTTGAAGTCTGAGAATAGATCAACTTTAACAACGATGTTGACCTCACCACGAATCCCATGCATAGTGTCATAAACAGGCAACCATCCAGACATGACAGCTGTTCCTGAAAATAAATTATCTAAAGGTTAGAGTAATTTTTAAACACACAAAAAATATAAAATAAGCACAAATCCAAAACAAAAAAAATTATGCAATGCAAACATAATTTTGAATTATGAGTGAATTTTGCCAGAGGCACTCCAAAAGCCAAAGAATAAGCAGCTCACCTACCCTTAATTTTCTTGTGTCCCTTGATTTATGTCAGAGATGTGCTTCAAGCCCAATTAGACCATCAACACTTAATTCAATGCACCTTGCAAACCACACAAGTAACAAAAGGTAAATGTATGATACGTATGTATATGATAATACCAACAGTAGTTTGTTGGACTACACATTGGTAGATAAAAGACTGTTGGGTAGACGTCAAGATTTATATGTTTATAGAGGGGCCACAGATATATCAGATCACTTTTTAGTTGTAGCTACAGTGAGAGTAAAAGGTAGATGGGATACAAGGAAAATGGAAGCAGCAGGTAAGAGAGAGGTGAAAGGAGGGGCGAGCCTTTTTCGAGTGATTAGGAAAGAAAGATTGAAAAATTATGGAAAAAAATGTTTTCTTCCCAAAAAATAGTGCATTATTCTGGCAACATTTTGGTGTAATCAGCTTGTTTCTATCATATGTCTAAGTATGTTTTTCCTTAAATGTAATTTTTTGGTTTTTGCTGTCATAAATAATACATGTTGGTAATTAGTGGTTTTTTTTTTCCCTCCCAAAATTAAAATTTTTATGATTGTTTCATTCAAAATACACTACATAGCAACATCTCTGACACCTCCACTCTGGGGGTCTCAACATGTGTTGACGTATGCAACATGCTGAGATTTAGCGCGCCGTATCCATAGCTTTTTACAGAAAAAAATATATTACAGTGGACCCTCGGTTTTCGTTCACCTCCAAACTCGAACAATTATGTAAGTGTATTTTCGTAAGTGCTTTTGTAAGTGTATTTTTGGGGTCTGAAATGACTAATATAATTTACATTTGTCCTTATGGGAACAAATTCGTTCGGTAACGGTACTCAAACAGCATTCTGGAAAGCATTTTCAACGAAAACCGAGGGTCCACTGTAATAACTCAGAAATAAGTTATTGACATTGTGTGCCATTTTGTGCGAAAAGCGTTAATAGGATTGTCATGATTTTTGCATACATTATTGAGTAATGATGGTTCTACAACCACCCATGGAGGATTTCCGATATCTTTTACAGCTTTGTTTTTATTTATTTTTTTTCCCCACAAAAAAAAAAAATCACTAACTTCAACATTTTTTATAATGGAATCTACTGACATTTTCGCTAAAAAGGACTGGGTTAACAATTATATAGCCTTTATCTTTCATCTGATGTTAACTAGGGCATTATACATCTTCCCACTTTTGTAGAAATAGGAAAGTTTTGTGACCCCTAAAATTTGGCACAATTTATTATTTTCTATCTAACTTAAAGTCAAAAAGTCATAACAAAAACAGTGTATAGGTTTTTAAAAGCTGTATAAATCACTGTAAAAATCTCATTGAAATTAGACCAAAATAAAAATAAAAAGTGTGAATTCGTTCACCCCTCCCTGAAGGTTTATAAGCCAAATGAGGAGGCAGTTAGGGTAAAATATAAACAACTATTGGAGGATAGATGGGCTAGTGAGAGTATAGGCAATGGGGTTGAAGATGTATGGGGTACATTTAAGAATGTAGTGTTAAGAGTGTTCAGCAGAAGTTTGTGGTTATAGGAAAGTGGGTGCGGGAGGGAAGAAGGGCTATTGGTGGAATGATGATGTAAAGAGAGTAGTAAGAGAGAAAAAGTTAGCATATGAGAGGTTTTTACAAAGAAGAAATGATGCAAGGAGGGAGGAGTATATGGAGAGGAAAAGAGAAGCAATGTAAAAAGAGAGGAAATGAGAGAGTGGGTGAGATGTTATCAAAAAAATTTGTTGAAAATATGAAAAAGTTTTGGAGAGAGATTAATAAGTTGAGGAAGCCTAGGGAACAAATGGAACTGATTGTTAAAAATAGGAGAGGAGAGTTATTAAATGGAGAGTTAGAGGTATCAGGAAAATGGAGGAAATATTTTGAGAAATGTTAAATGTTGATGAAGATGGGGAAGCAGTGAATTTGTGTATAGGGCAAGGAGAAATAACATCTTGTAGGAGTGAGGAGGAGCGAGTTGTGAGTGTAGGGGAAAGTTCGTGAAGCAGTGGGTAGAATGAAACTGGGTAAAGCAGCTGGGACTGATGGAATAAAGATAGAATTGTTAAAAGCAGGTGGGGATATATTGCTGAATTGGTTGGTGCTTTCATTTAACCCTTTGACTGTTTCGGTCGTATATATGCGTCTTACGAGCCACTGTTTCTGACATATATATACTCAAAAATTCTAGCGGCTTCAAATAAAGTGGGAGAAAGCTGGTAGGCCCACATGTGAGAGAATGGATCTGTGTGGTCAGTGTGCGCTGTATAAAAAAAAATGCCGAATTTGACAGTTTCAGAATGGGGCCTCCGACAGTCAAAGGGTTAATTAGACTTCGAAATACTAGCACAAAAATTAATACTAAATTTTTGCAAACCTGGCTGTGAGGGGTCATGTGGCCGTTGAGCATGTGGGGGAGTGGGTGGAGGTAGCAGCAGCGGGTTTAAGTCTACATAGACTTTCCCAATGGCATCATTGGCTGAGTATGTGTCATGGTCCATAAGACGAATTTGTAGTGGCTCATCTTGAAGTTCTTGGTCATCAACCTAAAAAAAAAAAAAAAAAAAAAAAAAAAAGTCTTTTTCTAACAACCTGTCAGCATAACAAACCATTTTTGCTATTAAAATAAAATGTCTGGTTTATTTGTTTCATAAGCTTGTTTTCACAGTTAACTCAAATTGGAAAAATATTACAGTACAGTAGGGCCCCACTTATACGGCAGGTTAGGTTCCAGGCTACTGCCAGAAAGCAGACATCACCAGACAACAAGTTTACACTAACTTATATTAAGTTAGTAATAGAACTAGTACATTCATTATTAATCTTAAAATATTTGTAGTCTTAATGTAGGGCGAGAGGTGAGTAGTACTTATTTATAGGAAGTCAGGTGTAGGTAGCCCTGACTCCCTGTCCCAAACTTAATATACGATATTTAAAGCAGCCCAGAGATAAAATACACGTACTGTACACTCATTATTTACCCTAAAATATGTGTAGTCTTATGTAGGATGAGAGGTGAGTAGTATTTATTTGTAGGAAGTCAGGTAGATGTAGCTACATAGTCCGTCTGGCTACATAACTGCACCTTCCTACATAGGTATACGATATTTAATGTGGCCCAGAGCCATATTATTACCATCTACATACAGTCAACCCCCGGTTAGCGATGGCGTCGGATAACGATAAAATCGGTGAGCAATACATTTTTACGTCAAAATATTGGCTCCGTTTACGATGATCCGCTCGGTCTACGATATTCGTCCCGTACGCGTGCCCAGCTAGGCCCGTCACTCCACGGAGTGTCAGTGTGCTATTGTTTACAAGCGAGAGCGACCACCACCCATGCATTCATACCAGTATATTGTCATTATTCCACTGTTTTTAGTGCTTGCAACTGCTAAATAAGCCACCATGGGCCCCAAGAAAGCTCCTAGTGCCAAGCCTGTGGTAAAGAGTGTAGCAGGGATGCAGGGAGTGAAGCATTCATGCAGAGAGTGTAGCATTCATGCAGGGAGTGTAGCATTCATGCAGGGAGTGTAGCAGGCATGCAGGGAGTGTAGCAGGCATGCAGGGAGTGTAGCATTCATGCAGGAAGTGTAGCAGGCATGCAGGGAGTGTAGCAGGCATGCAGGGAGTGTAGCAGGCACGCAGGGAGCGTAGCATTCGTGCAGGGAGTGTAGCAGGCATGCAGGGAGTGTAGCATTCATACAGGGATTGTAGCATTCATGCAGGAGTGTAGCATTCATGCAGGGAGTGTGGCATTAAAAGAAAAAGGCCAGTAACCCCAGAAAAGAACTTTCCACCTGCAGTGTTAATGGAAGGGGATTCCCCTTCCAAACTCTAGCATACTACTCCATCCTTTCCCCTCCTCCCGTCTTCCACACATCAACAACTCTTCAATAACTGTAAGTGACATGTTATTGTACTATTATTTCTTTATTTCTCATAAACTTGTGTGTAAATGCATGTCTTATGTTGTAAAAAAATATTTTATTTTACTACTTTTGGAAGTCTGGAACGGATTAATTTTATTTCCATTATTTCTTATGGGGAAAATAGAATCGGATAACGATATTTTTGGTTACAGATAAGCCCTCTGGAACGGATTAATATCGCTAACCGGGGTTGACTGTACCTTGTTCACTGAGTTTAATCGTTTCTAACAACTACCTTTAGATGACATCATAAACGAAAAGACAAGTAATGAGAATTCATCCCAAGAATTGTAAACAAAAGCGGAAGGGAGTGACTGGGCCAGACACAGATTCATACACATTTTCTCTGGTGCTAGACCAGAGAAAATGTAATGTTTTCCCTCCACCCGCCTACCACACCTATAATACTAATACAGTGGTCCCTCGGTTTACGCCGAAAATTCGTTCCAGAATGCTGCTCAAGTGCTATTACCGAACAAATTTACTTCCTTAAGAAATAATGTCACGTAGGTTAGTCTATTTCAGACCCCCAAAAATACACTTGCAACAGCACTTACGAAAATACACTTACATAAATGTTCGAGTTTGGAGATGCACGAAAACCGAGGGACCACTGTAATAATAATAATACAGTGGACCCTCGCTATTCGAACACTCCAAAACTCACCCTCATTCCAAAATGCTGTTCAAGTGCTGTTACCAAACGAATTTATTCCCATAAGGAATGATGTAAATTAGCTGAGAGTCCATTTCAGACCCCCAAAAATACACTTAAAAAAGCACTTAAAATAATAAACTTACATAAAAGGGTGAGTTTCGGAGTGTTCGAATAGCGAGGGTCCACTGTAATAGCATTTATGTGAAATTTATTGTACTGTGGGTGTATCATGTTTATATGCTATGTAACATGTTTCTTATATAATTTTGAAGAAAATATCATAGATGGATTAATGAAAATGTATATTAACGCAAAATAAGACATTTAATGTGCCCAAGAGTGATTATTATTACGTAGTATTACTATGGCGTCAAGACTAGAGGGACACTTAGTGATTTTAATGTGTACCTGCACACCAGCACAGTGTGTAGGTATATTTAGGTACCTGGACCTGGAGTTTACCTGGAGAGAGTTTCAGGGGTCAACGCCCCCGCGGCCCGGTCTGAGACCAGGCCTCATCGTGGATCAGGGCTTGATCAACCAGGCTGTTACTGCTGGCCACACGCAGTCCAACATATGAACCACAGCCTGGCTGGTCAGGTACTGACGTTAGGTGCCTGTCCAGTGCCTGCTTGAAGACTGCCAGGGGTCTATTGGTAATCCCCCTTATGTATGCTGGGAGGCAGTTGAACAGTCTTGGGCCCCTGACACTTATTGTGTTGTCTCTTTAACGTGCTAGTGGCACCCCTGCTTTTCATTGGGGGAATGCTGCATCAACTGCGGAGTCTTTTGCTTTCGTAGGGAGTGATTTTTGTGTGCAAGTTTGGTACTAATCCCTGAAGGATTTTCCAAGTGTATACTATAATAATGTATCTCTCCCGCCTGCGTTCTAGGGAGTACAGGTTTAGGAACTTCAAGCGTTCCCAGTAATTGAGGTGGTTAATCGCAGTTATGCATGCCATGAAGGTTCTCTGCACATTTTCTAGGTCAGCAATTTCACCTGCCTTGAAAGGTGCAGTTAGTGTGCAGCAATATTCCAGCCTAGATAGAACAAGCGTCCTGAAGAGTGTCATCATGGGCTTGGCATCCCTGGTTTTGAAGATTCTCATTATCCATCCTGTCATTTTTCTAGTAGATGCGATTGATACAGTGTTATGGTCCTTGAAGGTGAGATCCTCTGACGTGATCACTCCCAGGTCTTTGACATTAGTTTTTTCACTCTATTGTGTGGTTGGAATATGTTTTATACTCCGATGAAATTTTAATTTCCTCACGTTTTCCATATCGGAGTAATTGAAATTTCTCATCACTGAACTTCCTATTGTTTTCTGCAGCCCATTTAAAGATTTGGTTGATGTCTGCTTGGAGTCTTGCAGTGTCTTCAATGGAGGACACTGTCATGCAGATTCGGGTGTCATCTGCAAAGGAAGACACGGCACTGTGGCTTATATCCCTGTCTATGTCCGATATGAGGATGAGGAACAAGAAGGGAGCGAGTACTGTGACTTGTGGAACAGAGCTTTTCACCGTAGCCGCCTCAGACTTTACTCTGTTGACTACTACTCTTTGTGTTCTATTTGTTAGGAAATTATAGATCCATCTACCAACTTTTCCTGTTATTCCTTTATCATGCATTTTGTGTTCTATTACATCATGGTCACACTTGTCAAAGGCTTTTGCTAAGTCTGTGTATATTACATCTGCATTCTGTTTGTCTTCTAGAGCATCCAGGACCTTGTCGTAGTGGTCCAGTAGTTGGGACAGACAGGAGCGACCTGCTCTAAACCCATGCTGCCCTGGGTTGTGTAATTGATGGGTATCTAGATGAGTGGCAATCTTGCTTCTTAGAACCCTTTCAAAGATTTTTATGATATGGAACGTTAGCGCTATTGGTCTGTAGTTCTGCCCCCTTTGTGGAGTGGGGCTATGTCTGTTGTTTTTAGTAACTGCAGGACGATCCCAGTGTCCAGGTACAGGTACACATAAGTATACTGTACAGTGGAACCCCGACTAACGAACGCTCCATATAATGAACAAATCGTGTAACAAACGCTTTTTTCGCAAAATATTTTTCTCGTGTAGCAAACATTTACTCGTGTAGCAAACCGTACCAGACCTGTCCGCCTGCGGTGAGGCGGACAAGACGCCAGTCAAGCGTTGTTTACACTTGAGAGAACATTACCCAGCGCGCTCTTTAAAACATTCACAATATGTACTTTTGTTGTGTTTATTGCTGGTTCAGTGATTGTCACTGTGAAATAAGTCACCATGGGTCCAAAGAAGCTTCCTAGTGGCACCCCAGTGGTAGCATTCATGCAGGGAGTGTAGCAGGCATGCAGGGAGTGTAACAGGCATGCAGGGAGTGTAACAGGCATGCAGGGAGCATAGCAGGCATGCAGGGAGTGTAACAGGTATGCAGGGAGTGTAGCAGGCATGCAGGGAGTGTAGCAGGCATGCAGGGAGTGTAGCAGGCATGCAGGGAGTGTAGCAGGCATGCAGGGAGTGTTGCATTCATACAGGGAGTGTAGCATTCATGCAGGGAGTGTAGCATTCATGCAGGGAGTGTAGCATTCATGCAGGGAGTGTAGCATTCATGCAGGGAGTGTAGCATTCATGCAGGGAGTGGGGATTCCCCTTCCAATCATTAACCCTTCCCCCTGTCGTCCTCCCTATCTTCCAGATGCCTGCAACTCTCTTCAATAAAGGTAAGTAAATGTTATTTATTAATCTGTTTTTTATTATTTAGTATTAGTAGTAGTATTTATAGTTTTAATAATGTTGTTTTGTGTATGTAGAACTATAATTAAAATGTATTTTTTGTGAATATTTTTGGGTGGAACGGATTAATTGTATTTACATTATTTCTTATGGAAAATAGGGTTTCAAATTACGAATTTTTTGTGTTAAGAACTAGCTCCTGAAATTAATTAAGTTCGTTAGTCGAGGGACCACTGTACAGTGGTACCTCGAGTTACGAGCTTAATTCGTTCCAGACGACTATTCAAGTGCCAAGACCGAAGGAATTTTTTCCCATAAGAAATAATGAAAATTAGATTAATCCATTTCAGACCCCCAAAAATACACTTACAAAAGCACCTACAAAAATACACTTACATACAGTGGACCCTCGCTATTCGAACACTCCAAAACTCACCCTTTTATGTAAGTTTATTATTTTAAGTGCTTTTATAAGTGTATTTTTGGGGGTCTGAAATGGACTAATCTAATTTACATCATTCCTTATGGGAATACAGTGGACCCACGAGTAATGTAAAAACTTCATTCCAGAAGCCTGCTCAAGTGCCATTACCGAACAAATTTACTCCCTTAAGGAATAATATCACGTAGGTTAGTCTATTTCAGACCCCCAAAAATACACTTCCACAAGCACTTACAATATTATACTTACATAATTGTACGATTTTCAGGGTGTTCATTACTCGGGGGTCCACTGTAAATTCATTTGGTAACAGCACTTGAACAGCATTCTGGAATGAGGGTGAGTTTCGTTGTGTTCGAATAGCGAGGGTCCACTGTAAGTGTTTGAGTTGGGAGCTGCTCGTAAGTAGAGGTACCATTGTAATTATCAGAGTACATATAAAATATGGAATAACTTTAAAATAGTACTAAAATTTTGGAAAGTTTCCAGACATAATAGAGATGTGCTCACGGAGAATGTAAACAAACTGGGTGGGGCGTGCTGTATTAGAAAGACTAGTTGACGTACAGCAAGTTTTGGTCATAATTTGAAATCGCCGTATTAGCAGAACGCTATAAAGCGGGGCCCTACTGTACTAACATAAGCAACAAATGATAACTGAATTCTCACATGAACTTGGGACTTAAATGTGTATCAGTATGTATATTACTTTAAGATGTAAATCGTGAAGTAAAGCAGCTTTAAAAATACAGTGGTCCCTCGACTTTTGGTGATTCCGACTATCGGTGATTTCGAGTTTCAAGCGCTTTTTTCAGTCAATTTTTCCCTTGTCTATCAGTCATTCCCTCGACTATCAGTCCGTACCAGACCTGTCCCCCTGCCCGCGCTTGCGCACCTCGCTGCGCAGGACGCCAGTCTAGCGTTGTTTAGCATTGAGAGAACATTACCCAGCGTGCTCTTTCAAACATTTCACAATAAATTTATTGTGTTTATTGCTGGTTTAGTGATTGTCACTGTGAAATAAGTCACCATGGGTCCAAAGAAGCTTCACAAGTCGATAAAGGATATAGCACCAGCCAGTGATAAAGTGTAGCATTAACAGTGTAGCAATGGAAATAAGTCACTCTGTCTGACTTTTTTGGGTTATCCTAGGTTTTCTACACATATGCCGATATGTATGATAATCTATGTATAACTGGATGTGTGTATACCTGAATAAATTTACTTACTTAAGTAAGTTAAGCGATTAATCGACAGAAAATGACGACACGAAACTTAACTCCTACAATGTTGTTTGAGCGCCACCCTCTACCACCATCTCCTCCAAGGTAAGTGTAAGTATTTCTTATTTATATAAGTGTGAATATTTCTTATATATAAATTAAAGTGTAAATATTTTTTATTTATAAATTATGCACAATGTTTTGTGTGAATAGTGGTGATGGCCTGCTGCTGCCACCCACCACGGCTTATGGTCAGTGGCCCTTATACCCAACAACAACAAACACACTACCACCAGTCCTTACATTTGTAATGACATGTTTTATTCATTCTAGAGTTTATATCATGTTTCTATGTTATTAATATTGTGTATTATGTCATATTAGACGAATTGTGCTAGATAAATAAGCTGTAGAGTTTATATTATTGTCATATTGAAGGACTATCTTGTCCTGCCTCCAAACAAACTCTCCCGACTCTCTCATACGCCAACAAGTCTTCAATAAAGGTAAAACTTATTTAATTGTTCATTTGTCCATTATAATTAGTGCTTTATATTTATTTTTCATTGTTTTCTGTATGTAAAACTATAGTATTTATTCTTTAAAAAAATGAATTTTTTGTGAATATTTTTGGGTGGAAACGGATTAATTGTATTTACATTATTTCTTATGGGAAATAAGGTTTCGACTTTCGAGTAATTCGAGTTAAGGTCTAGCTCCTGGAACGGATTATGACCGAAAGTCGAGGGACCACTGTATATATACAATGGACCCCCGGAGTTCGTACTGCTCCAAACTCGAACAATTATGCAAGTGTATTTTTGTAAGTGCTTTTGTAAGTGTATTTTTGGGGGTCTAAAAGGACTAATCTAATTTACATTATTCCTTATGGGAACAAATTTGTTCGGTAACGGCACTTGAGCAGCATTCTGGAACGAATTAATGACGAACTCTGGGGGTCCACTGTACAGTGGAACCCCGGTTTTCGTACAGTCTGGTTATCGTACAATTCAGTTTTTGACCACTTTTTATGGCGAAATTTTCCCCGTTTTCGTACATCCGCTTGGAAATCGTCTGTACCAGATAATGTCCGCCTGCATGCCTTTGTTACTTGTTCAGTGAGCATTACTCCGTGCATTCATCCGAAACATTTCGTAATAACCCATTGCTTTTTGTGCTTGCAACTGCTAAATAAGCCACCATGGGGGTCAAAGAAAGTTCCGAGTGCCAGCCCTTTGGTAAAGGTGAGAAACACAATAGAATTCAAGAAAAAACTCTTAGAAAAATACGAAAGTGGCGTACTTGTGGCCGAGCTCGCCAGGATGTATGGGAAGCCCAAATCAACGATCAGTTCCATCCCGGCGAAGAAAAAAGAAATCAAGGAAGCTGATGTTGCAAAAGGGGTAAATGTGCTAACGAAACAAAGATCGCAAACAATTGAAGATGTTGAGAAGTTGTTGTTGGTGTGGATCAACCAAAAACAGTTAGCGGAAGATAGTGTTGTGGAGGCGATAATTTGCAAAAAGGCAAGGCAGCTGCTTGCGGATCTCGTAAAGAAAATGCCTGGAACGAGTGCTACTGTTAGTGAATTTAAGGCCAGCAAAGGCTGGTTCGACAGATTCAAGAAGTGAAGTGGCATACACAATGTGGTAAGGCATGGCAAGGCTGCAAGTTTGGACAAACGTGGGGCTGAAGAATTCATTGATAAATTCAAGGAGTACGTAGAGGCTGAAGGATTCCTCCCCCAACAAGTGTTCAATTGTGACGAAACAGGCCTCTTTTGGAAGAAAATGCCAAAGAGGACCTACATCACGCAGGAGGAAAAGGCACTGCCATGACACAAGCCTATGAAGGATAGGCTAACTCTTTAGTTCT
>WNWK01004598.1:109485-136783 GCA_009830355.1 Cherax destructor | reverse complement strand
TGGCCATCCACCCACCCAGCTGTTCACCAGCTAAAAGCTGGTGCCCCCAAACCAGCTGGTCAGCCAACCAGCTGGTCACCAGCCAGCCAGCGGGTAAACCCCAGATGGAGGGGTCAGCTAGCCGGCAGCCAGCCAGCCAGTCGCCGCAGTTATTGTGTGTATACAAAGTGTATATTAAAAAATATGGTTTATATTGGTCTACAGGACATAAAAGTTATTTAAAAAAATAAAATATTAAAAAAAAAAAGAAAAAGTAAAAAAAAAAAAAAAAAAACTATTACCCCAAGGAAGTCACTGATTTTTCAGGGTTCAATTTTGGTCAACTTGAAACCTCCATATCTCCGTAAGTATTGATCGCAAAAATTTTTGTTTAGCTATTTAGATTCAGAAAAAAGAACTCTATCATTTCATAAGAAAAAATTATTTTTTTTTTTCCCGAATATTTTTCGACCCCAGGAACACTTTCCCCAGAAGGCCTGTCGACCCCCAAAGGGTTAAACTGTCCACACGTAGATATACGTTCACTCGCGTAGCTGACCGAATATTTTGAAAAAAAAATCTTTTTTTTTTTTAAATGAAGAGCACATTTTTATAAACAGGATAGGCTAAAAAAAATTTTTTTTTGGGCTAGTACTTACCGAGATATAAGACCGCCAATTTGGTACTAGATGCTCACCTGACGGCAACATCAAGTCCTGCCGCTTGCAGAAGTAATGCCGATATACTTTTTTTTCTAATTTTTATTTTAATTTATATAATTTTTATGTTCTGATAATTACAATTTACAATAGTTCTTGTGATTTCATAGCCAATCTTTGTTCTAACACTAATATTATGTACTGAAATAGTACTCAAATAGTCACAATCACACCAACAGGTGAACAGTTTCACCTTCCTTGGTCATTTACTATTGTTTATAAATATATACGAAGTATTTATAGGTCCCAGCAATGTTTTAGACATCCTGGAGTATATATGAAACTCCTTGAAGAATTATGTGTTGACAAGTGTCAGATAACTCTTGATAGCCCAGTGACATTTGATAAATGTCACCAGTGCTGGAGGGAACCCTCCCTTTTTCAATATCTGTCTGTCTCTGTTTGTCTAGCTCTGCTTATGTCTGTCTAACTCTGCTTATCTGTCTGCCTGTGTATGTCTTTCCGTCTGCGTGTCTCAGTCTCAGAGTGCGTCTCGTGAGCTAACAGGTATTATACACGATCCAGAAGTGGCGATGCGTATTACTTGCCAGGGGTTTCCATGCTTATTATGTATTATATCTACAAGCATTGTATAGCACTTTGCCTGGAATTTTTGGGTTATCCTAGGTAATTTACACTATGTATAATTGTAATTGTGTACATATGAGAGAAAGAGACAGATATAGGACATATAGATATAGACAAAGATATGGACAGACAAAGATGTGGACAGATAGACAGCCAGCCTGCCGAATACATAAGAACATAAGAAAGAAGGAACACTGCAGCAGGCCTACTGGCCCATGCAAGGCAGGTCCATGTCGCCCTTCAACTTAGACCAATGACCCACCTAGTCAGGTCACATCCTCTGAAGGAAGGAGCATGGCATCAGACCTAGTAGCACAAGCTAGTCAGGTCCAACTCACACCCCACCCACAGCCACTCGTGTATTTATCTAACCCATTTTTACTTTCCTCTTATAAGGGGAGTGTTAATGTGACATAACATCATTGAATCCCTGGTGTTTGCCACACTATTTGCTCTAGCTGGCACTCAATCGAACTGGTGCTCCCACAAGGTACTAAGTGGTCCCAAATTTTTTTAATACTGCGCACACTGAGGGCGCAGACCCATTCTCTCGTGTCTAGGCGACTCAGGCCTATCGCACTAAATTTGAAGGAATCAAAAATAAAATGTTGATCTACGTTCGGTCAGCTATGTGAGTGAACGTATATCTACGTGTGGACAGTTTAAGGGTTAAGACCCATTCTATGCTGACCAGGCATCTCGGGCCAATCGTGCCAAATTTGGAGGCAGGAAAAATAAGACGTAAATATACGTTTGGGGCAGTAGCAGTACTAACGTATATATACACGTTTGGACCGTTTAAGGGTTAATTTCATTGATATGCCATTAATCCGTTTTAGTGGAATTTCTGCTCTCAGGAGGCAGAACAAAATACACTTCAATATAACGCTAATATCAACTGTACGGCTTATTTATCTGTCACAATTCATTTAATATGACATAATAAACAATATAAATAACATAGAAACCTGATATATGTATACTCTAGAATGAATAAAATGTCATAATGTGACAAGTGGTGGTGGCCATTCTCGTTCCCGCTCTGAAAACATCTTCCCATGCTTCCCTATCTGAGGTGTTGTTATAAGAGAAAAGTGTTTGTTATTATAGTATTGTTATTATAATTATTATATTATTATAATACATATTATTACAGCCTCTCCTCACTTAGCGACGTACTCGTTTACCGATGCCTCGAACTTCCGACAGGCTCTGACCAGTATGCATGCCTAAATAATGTATATTAGAGCTGATTTCCTTAATTGTTTATTACAATATACAGTACACTACTGTATAAACATTTAAAAATATACCAGAAATGTTATAAATGATGCAAAGGTGACATTAATACAATATCAGAGATACATAGTTGACACACACCTACTACAGTGGACCCTCGGTTAGCGGCCGTAATCCGTTCCAGGAGCTAGGCCTTTAACCGAATTAATATTCCCCATAAGAATTAATGTAAATGCAATTAATCCGTTCCAGACAAAAATATTCGCCAATAAATAATTTTTTTAACAATTAAATCAGTATTACATACCTTTATTGAAGACTAATGCTGGCTTCTGGAAGATGGGGAGGAGGAAATAGGGAGGAGTTACTAGTTGGAAGGGGAATCCCCCTCCAAAAGGACTTCAGATGACAAGTCCCTCTCTGGGGTCACTTCCCGTCTTTTTCTTTTAATGCCACTAGGACCAGCTTGAGTCACTATATCCCTGCCTAGTGAAATAACTGTCCAGAGTGCTCTGTTTCTGGTGCCTCTTTAACATATCCCTGAAGTGGGACAAGGTTTTGTCACTAAACATGTTGCAGATATGGCTTGTTTCAGCTTGGTCAGGATGGTGTTTTTCAACAAATGTCTGCACCTTAGTCCACATAGAACAAATTTCCTTAATCTCTGCAGAAGGCACCTCCTTCTCTTCCTTTTTCTCCTCCTCCCTTTCTGAAGCAAGTTCCTGAGCTGTGGTCTGTTGCTGTTCCAGATGAAGCTCTTGCAGCTCTTCAGTTGTTAGCTCTACCCTATGGTCCTCCACCAACTCTTCCACATCCTCACCACTCACCTCCAACCCCAGGCTGTTCCCCAATGTCACAATATCTTCCACAACAGGCACAGGGTCGTCAGCTGCAAATCCTTCAAAATCCCTCTGTTGGACACAATCTGGCCACAGTGGTCTCCAAGCAGAGTTCAAAGTCCTGGTAGTCACTCCCTGCCAAGCCTTACCTATAAGGCCTATGCAGTTGTAGATATTGAAGTGAATCTTCCAGAACTCTCTAAGAGTCAATTCAGTGTCTGAGGTCATTTGAAAGCACTTCTGAAACACTGCTTTGGTGTACAGTTTCTTGAAGTTAGGAATGACCTGCTGGTCCATGGGCTGGAGAAGAGGAGTGGTGTTAGGAGGCAAGAACTTCACTTTTATAAATTTGAAGTCCCTAGACATTTGGTCTTCCAAAGTCTGGAGGATGTGCAAGAGCATTGTCCAGTACCAGGAGGCACTTGAGTCCCAAATTGTTATCCTGAAGGTATTTTTTCACACTTAGGCCAAACACATTATCAACCCAATCTTTGAAAATTGACCTTGAGACCCATGCATTTTGACTTGATTTCCACATCACACACAATCTTTTCTTGTGAACATTGTGTTTCCTGAACACTGGGAGTTTCAGAGTGATACACGAGTAAAGGCTTCACTTTGAAATCCCCACTTGCATTGCTACACAAGATGAGTTAGCCTGTCTTTCATAGGCTTGTGTCCATGCATTGTCTTTTCCTCCTGCGTGATGTAGGTCCTGTTGGGCATTTTCTTCCAAAACAGGCCGGTTTCGTCACAATTAAACACTTGTTGGGGTTTCAGATTTTCACTCTTTATGTAGTCCTGAAATTCCTGCACAAACTTTTCAGCAGAATGTTTGTCTGAACTTGCAGCCTCAACATGCCTTACAACACTGTGTATGCCACTACGCTACTTAAATCTCTCAAACCAGCCTTTGCTGGCCCCAAATTCACTACCAGCAGCACTTGTTCCAGGAGTTTTCTTCACAAGATCTTCATGCAAATGTCTTGCCTTCTCACAAATAAAAGACTCCACTACACTGTCTCCCACCATTTGTTTTTCCTTAATCCACAATAATAATAACTTTTCCATTTGTTCCATTATTGGTGACCTTTGTTTCGTAAGCACATTTACTCCTTTGGCAACATCAGCCACCCTGATCTGTTGTTTCTTTGACAGGATGGTTGTAATTGTTGATTTGTTTTTCCCCAAACATCCTGGCAAGTTCCAGCACCCGCATACCACTCTCATATTTCTCAATCACTTCTCTCTTAAATTCCATGGTATTTCTCACTCTTTGCCACAGGAACTTTACTAGGAACTTTCTTGGGAGTTATGGTTACTTATTTCGCAGTTGTACTGGCAAAAAACAATGGAAAACAAGCGAAATGTTTGTATGAATGAGCAGAAGCTTCCTTACGTACCAAGAGAGACAAACAAACTGAAGTGCAAGCGTCCAATACGGCCGGGAG
Organism: Cherax destructor; assembly: GCA_009830355.1. NCBI lineage: Eukaryota > Metazoa > Arthropoda > Malacostraca > Decapoda > Parastacidae > Cherax > Cherax destructor. The sequence continues at coordinate 131,968 of WNWK01004598.1, read as the reverse complement.
CCGTAAAACCGGCCGCTAACAGAGTTGGCCGCTAACAGGAACGGCCGCTAGCCGAGGGGCCACTGTACCATTATAGTATAGTATGCTTCTCACTTAGCGACGAATTCGTTTACCGACGTAGTCTTAGAAACAGACCTCCATTGTTAAGTGAGGAGAGGCTGTATTATATTATTATAATGGGGAAGCGCTATACCCGTAGGATTATACAGTGCCTGTGGGGGGGGAGGGGATGGAAGGTATTCAGGCTTAATTTAGGGAACTGGAGCACAGATACAATTCCCTAGGTCAAGAGCCCCTCACCAGCGTCAAGGAACCTTCCTTGAGGGAGAAGCTCTCAACCTGAATTTTGGCTCGTATACAGGAGCAAAAAATCAACCGAGCGACGGGTCTTATCCTGAAAAACTCGCATGGTGGGGCACTTGTAAGCAGAGGTTCCACTGTATACGACATTTAATGCTCCTCAAAGTTATTATTATGGCATCTTCAAGACTAATAAGACACTTTTAGTGATTTTAACGTGTACCTGCATGCCAGCACAGTGTGTGAGCATATTTAGGTACAGGTACACATAAGTATAATTATCAGAGTATATAAAATATGAAATACAGTGGACCCCCGCTATTCGAACACTCCAAAACTCACCCTCATTCCAGAATGCTGTTCAGGTGCTGTTACCAAACAAATTTATTCCCATAAGGAATGATGTAAATTAGATTAATCCATTTCAGACCCCCAAAAATACACTTATAAAAGTACTTACAATAATAAACTTACATAAAAGGGTGAGTTTTGGAGTGTTCGAATAGCGAGGGTCCACTGTAACTTTTATAACACTTGCAATCTTGGAAAGTTTTTTTAGACATAATAGTCATGCTCACGGAGAATGTAAACAAACCGAGTTGCCTGCGGTGACCATATTAGAAATACACACAACCCGCACATATAAAAACAGAGGAGCTTACGATGACGTTTCGGTCCAACTTGGACCATTTACAAAGTCGCACTAACACACAGGACAGGTGGAAGGGGTATTTATAGGCAGGCAGACAGGGAAGGGCACAAGAAAGTGGGGTAATAATGGAGGTAGTAGTAGTAGTGGTGGAGTCAGTCATATTCTAGGAAAGGAGCACTGCAATGAAGCTGGCGGCCCGCATGGGTTAGGACAAGAACACAGAGGGGAAAGGCAAATAAAATAAAGGACAAATACAAGGCAAAAGAAAAGAAAACCCAGAGAAGGGGGAAGAGATAAAAGGGGAAGGAATCAGGTTTAGTCACGGGTGTTCCGAAGTTTGGAGCATTGAACAAAACTTCAGAACACACGTGACGTAATCTGATTCCTTCCCCTTTTATCTCTTCCCCCTTCTCCTCTTTCTCCTCTGGGTTTTCTTTTCTTTCTTTTCTTTTGCCTTGTATTTGTCCTTTATTTTATTTGCCTTTTCTTCCCTCTGTGTTCTTGTCCTAACCCATGTGGGCCACCAGCTTCATTGCAGTGCTCCTTTCCTATATGACTGACTACACTACTACTACTACTACTACTACTACCACCACTACCACTTCCACTAATACCTCCATTATTACTCCACTTTCTTGTGCCCTCCCCTGTCTGCCTGCCTATAAATACCCCTTCCACCTGTCCTGTGTGTTAGTGTAACTTTGTAAATAGTCCAAGTCGGACCGAAACGTCGTTGTAAGCTCCTCTCTTTGTGTGTGTGGGTTGTGTGTGTATTGTTCTAGTCACGGTATTGTGCCTTTTTTTGTTACCATATTAGTAAGTCAGGTGGGGGAGCTGTATAGGGAGTTTTGGTCATAATTTGAAATGTCCATATTAATGGAATGCCGTAAGACGAAAAACCGTAAAGATGGGCCCTACTGTACGCAGAATATTAATTACAGTGGTACCTCGAGTTTCGAACTTAATCCGTTCCAGGAGCTAGGCCTAAAGATGAAGCAATATTTCCCATAAGAAATAATGTAAATCCAAATAATCCGTTCCAGACCCACAAAAATATTCATGTAAAATACATTTTTTGAAGAATAACTATAGTTTTACATACACACAACACAGATAAATACATACAGTAATAAATTAGTAATACAAAAGATAGATAAACATTTAAAATAATATTTACTTACTTTTTATTGAAGACTGTTGCTGGGATCTGGAAGATAGGGAGGATGAGTGAGGGAGCACTTATAGTTTGGAAAGGGAATCCCCTTCCATAAAGACTAGGTAACAGGTCCTTATCTGGGGTTACTTCCCTTCTTTGTCTTTTAATGCCACTAGGACCAGCTTGAGAGTCACTGGACCCCTGTCGCACAAAATAACTGTCCAGAGTGTTCTTGTTTCTGGTGCCTCTTTAAGATGTCCCTAAAATTTGCCTTTGCTATACATCCTGGCAAGACACGTTCCACACCACTCTTGTATTTTTGTACTACAGTGGTCCCTCGGTTTTCGCCGAAAATTTGTTCCAGAATGCTGCTCAAGTGCCATTACCGAACGAATTTACTTCCTTAAAAAATAATGTCACGTAGGTTAGTCTATTTCAGACCCCCAAAAATACACTTGCAACAGCACTTACGAAAATACACTTACATAAATGGTAGAGTTTGGAGATGCACGAAAACCGAGGACCACTGTATTTCTTTCTTTCACTTCTATGGTGTTTCTCACTTTCTTTACCAAAGGGGTGCCACTAGGAAGTTTCTTTGGGCCCATGGTGACTTATTTCACAGTCGCACTCAATAAACAAGCACCAAACACAATGAATTAATTGTTAAATGTTTGGATGAACGCTCAGGGTAATGTTCACTCAAAGATAAACAAAGCCAGACTGACTCTCGATTCCTGCGCTAGTAGGCGCGGACAGATCTGGTACACGGGACGAAACACAGGGCACAGTGCTAAACTCGGGACAAAATTTAGTTGTAAAAGTGGTTCTAAACTCGAAAAGTATGATACTCAGGGTTCCACTGTACTTGCCTTAAAATATGTGTAGTCTTAATATAGAGAGAGGCGAGTATTTCTTGTAGAAAGTCAGGTATGGTAGGCCGCAAAGCAACCACACCCACATGTAATATGCGATATTTAAAGTGTCCCAGAGTGGTATTATTATTACTACCATTGACGTGCCTTGTTCACCGAGTTTACTCATTTCTAACAACTACCCATAGATGCCATCATAAATGACTAAGAAGTGCTGGGAACAAGTCTTGCCAAGAATCCGAATGTGTAAGGGGAGTTACTGGTTCAAATGCGTATTTGTACACATTTTCTCTGGTGCTGGACCAGAGAAAACTATTTTTTCCCTCCACCCAGCTACCACATCTCATATTTGTGAAATTCGGAACCGTGAATTCGCGGCTTCAGTAATTCGTGGATTTTTCCTTAGAACCTAACTAATAATTGTTTGCGGAAATCCCTGCAAATTCTCAGAATTTTTTTTTTGCGTTTTGTGGCAATATATAATTTTTTATGCATTGTAATGCTAAATATTAAGAAAAATACAATAATTTTGTAACAAATATTAATGTAAATTCAGCAAAATTTCCACACATTTAACTACCTTTACTAAATTAAATTATACTATATATTTACCTTATATTAACGTACATATACCAAAGAAAATAGGGTTGCATGAATTACAGTATATAAAAGAAAACAGGCTTGCATGAATTACAGTACATATGGGGGTAGCATGAGTATTTTACATTCTAGCACTGAGGGAGACATAGTACAGTACTGTTTACTAGTGATGTATTGGATATCCGTATCCGCGGAACATCCGCACAATTTCTTGCATCCACATTTTACTGTAAACATATGTATCCGCATCCAAAATCCGCGGAACATCCGCACAATTTTTTAAATCTGCATCCGCATCCGCAAAATAAGTAAGACATCCGTATACACATCCACATCCGCGGATATCTAAATTTTCACATCCGATACATCCCTACTGTATATGGGTTTATCTTTACATTTTTTTTAAGGGTGATGTATGAAGCTTGAGTTTAAAATTAGTGTGTTTTGGGGGCATAATTAGGGTTTAAACTATATACAGTGGACCCCTGCTATTCGAACGGCTCGGCAATAGAACATATCGTCATTAGAACAAGAAAATCGATATCACCATGCGAACAAAATATCACGATTCGAACAAGTGCATCCGAGACCTGTCCGCCCAGGCGCTTGGGTGCCTCACCACTCAGGCGTGGAAAGCCAGTCCAGCGTTGTTTACACTCGAACATTACCCTGCACGATCATCCAGACATTTCACACTTAATTATAATTGTTTGGAGTTTGTTCATTAAGTGCGAGGCAGTGGTGGTAGAGGCAGTCTTAATGTAGAGTGCGAGGTGAGTAAACAAGATTAAATGAAGGTTCGGGAGTTTTGTAAACAAACCAGTTGTTGCTGTTACTAGCCTGACATGTATGGTTTCTGTTCACTACGTGAAGCCGACTGGAAGTGATCTAATGCAGTTAGCATTACAAACTCCGTTTTCTCTTGTACTAACACGTTTGAAGGAGGAAAGAATGGGAAGATGTTTTCATAGCTGGACCAAGTATGCCCACCACCACCATCCTCCCCAGCCACCACATTAATAATGACATACATATTTTATTCAATCTAGAGTGTATATCAGGTTTTTATGTTGTTTATTATGTCATATTAGATGAATTGTGATAGATAAATAAGCTGTCGAGTTGATAATAGCTTCATAGTGAAGTACTATTTTGTCATGCCTCCTGACAACAGGAACGGATTAATAGTATTTCCATTATTTCTTATGGGAAATATTGAATCGCCTTTCGAACATTTCGTGTTAAGAACTAGCTCCTGGAACAGATTGTTCGAATAGCGAGGGTCCACTGTAAATAGGCATTTTTTTTAACTGCGTCCAGAATTTGCGGTTTTTCCAAATTTGTGGGTGGTCTTGGAACATAACTCCCGCGAATTTGGGGGGACTACTGTACATATACGCAGTAACTTTAAAGCACTTGGAATTTTGGAAAGTTTCCAGACATAATGAAGAGACATGGAGCTCATGGAGAAGGTAAACAAACCGGGTGGCACGTGGTGACCGTATTAGAGATTCAGGTGGAGGGGTGTAACCGTATAGCGAGTTTTGGTCAATCATTTTAAGTGCCCGTATTATCAAAATGCCGTAAAGCTGGTCCCTACTGTATTGCCATAAGCTCAAGGATGTTGCCCTCAAACCATCCTCTCGCTTAACCCTTCTGGGGTAGGTCCCTTAAAATTACGGCTATACAGGGTAGATCTCGTAAATACGCCAAGATTCTAGCGGCTTCCAATCTTGCAAGAAAAAGCTGGTAGGCCTACATACAAGTGAATGGGTCTGCATGGTCAGTGTGCACAGTATTAAAAATCCTGCAGCATGTAGTGCACGAGAAAAAAAAGACTGCTTTTGGTGTAAAACAGCAAATTTGCGGTGTATTTTCTTTGTATGGTTTTTATGGTTGTATTCTCGGTTTCTTGGTCTCATTTGATAGAATGGAAGATATATTACAGGAATAGAGATGATTTTGAATGGTTTACAGACTAAAAGTAGCTTGAAATTGTGCTCGATTTAGTGGAAATGTTCAAATTTGCCCATGTTTAAGAGTAAACAAAACACGTCACATGTCCAATATGCGTCAACTGACCAGTTTGATATGCACTGACATTATTTATACATTTATTGCCATTATGCAGTAGTCAGAATAACAGTAAATCTTTTGTTTTTTGTTTGAATAAAAATTTAAAATTGAAAGTAAGCGTAATATAAGAAGGGCCTAGAGATGTGACTAATGAACAGAGAAAATGTTATTTTAGTTCCAGGAATATCTACATTATTTATTCTGGACCCTATTTTGAAATTGGCCTTTCTTGAATTTTGTGTGAAATTGGCCAAATTAGTAATTTCTAATCACTATTGGGAAGCTGAAATAGGCAAATGGGCAATTTCTTGTACTCAATCGATAGAATAAAAGGAGTTCTAGCTAAAAAGCTACAAGTTTGGTTGACTGGAACAATGGAATTGGCTCAAACTGGGGGAAATCACCTATGCGTAAATATCGCCGAGACTGGTAACTTTGTGAAAGCATAATTCCGTAAGTTTTCCATCAAATTTTGTGCTTTTGGTTTCATTACCTTCAGAAAAACATCATTTCATAAGATTTTTTTTTTTTAATTCTTCAACCCTGGGAGCAAGTTTGTGAGCAAGGATCTTTACCCTCAGAGGGTTAAGTACTTATCAGTTGTCACTCATTCATCATTCATTACACCTCTAAATTCAGGAAGAAAAAAATATTTTTAAATTGCCAGCTCTAGGCACTTTATACCCTTCGACAGTTTAAAGATTAACTTGGGATAACCCATTGAAGCCCAACACTACACTTACTTAGGCCTAGTAGGGCAGCATGAACCTCTCCACATTTATAACTCCACAAACTGCAACATCTACAATGTAAGGAGTTCAAAACTTTTAAGGTGTCATGTACCATAACTCAACTTTTCCCACTAGTTATTCACTCCACCGTTTGCTTTTTCATGTATTTCACCATTTTTTCTGGAATGGGCCTACTGTATTTCATTATGGAAAAAAATAAAAAAGTTAGAATAGAAATAACACAAACATTTGTCTTGTCAATTATATTTTATCGCATACAATCTGTTTATTGATTAAAATTGGTTCAATACTTTGACATTGGCACTCTTAATGACTGTATTGTAATTTGTTCACCATATTGAGTAGTGTTAAACATACTCTACCACAAACATTTCTGGCCAGGGTATCTAATGCGTGCATGGCATAAATATTTAATGCAAGGCCTACTGTATATTTTTAAACTTAAAATTTTAACTTAGTGTCAGAGACATTGAACATGTGAAAAATTCTACAAAATACTTTTATTAATTGATAGACTTAAGATATATGTACAATAGAGTATTACATTTTTAGCAGTGCTAGCTATTTTTAAATGTTAAGTGTTTACAGTAGAATGTCCTTTCAATCCTTTCAATGAATTGTTTTTTATACATTTTATATTGTGTTCATTTTTTCTTAATGTTGAATATCTAGTTCAGTTGTAATATTTTTATTTATACAGGGAACCCCCGTTGAACTTGTAATATTCAAAACTTATTTATAGTGTAGAAATTATCGGCGTTCACATATCGAATCTCGAGTAGGGTGGCTCTGTTGCCTTGGTTATATCCCGAGAAAGGAAGTGCAGTGACTTAATACTCATCAATGTAGGGGGGGGGTGAGTCTTGTATGGTGGGATATACGTAGTAAAGTTTATGGTTCAATAGCTCGTGAAATTTAGCTGTTTACAGTATTCTTGGCATGTACAGTCACCATCAACCGAGTAAATATCTTATGGCTTAAAATTAGTGCTTCTAAATGTTGATATGTTTGATACACAAGAAACTTTGAGGTTGGTATGAATCTTCCTGGCTAGTGCTGTTTATAATAGCAGGTAATTGGTATGAAAAAATTTAAAGTATTTTGCCAGAAACCATTTGAAATAGTGTTTACATTCTATAGATGGTTAATACATATGGAACTAAGTTTTTTTTTTTTTTTTTTTTTTTTTTTTTTTTTTTTTTTTTTTTTAGTTTTGTGGAAATTTATCATCGGATTAACTACTGTGGCATGTTAAATGCACTATTCTAGCCTATGTTTTGTGAGTATTGCAGTACTGTACTTGTCTGTTATGTAATATAAGTAAAACATTAACATTTAATTCTGCCATAATTCTTTCTCAGTTTGGGGCTGAATATTTTTGGCTAAATCTACCTGATATCGGTAATGGGGTTAAGTTGGATAATGGTCCCCTTTAGTGGTGCCCTGTTAATTGGTTTTCTTGTTGAACCAACCAGCCTATGTTGAATGGGGTTTCCCTGTTTAGCAAAAGTCAAAACATTCAATCAATTATAGTAATATTTCAATTAAATTTGCTTGTTAATGTCACTACGGAAACCAGTTTAGGGTTTTATGAACAAAGATGAATTTAATTTCAACAGTATTAATTCATTTGCTTCAGCTTGTGATACAGTGTACCCTTTGACCACATGTTCTGTGTCTGTCATTGATCTTATTCATGGAATATATTTTTTAAATTGCTTCTCATTAGTTAAGACGTGTACCAGGAACCATTCTTCCTACTGCCTTCCTTAGACCCTTCTTAAAAATCATGCTCTTACAATGCCAGAACTAAATGTGTATTGCTTCCTCATAAGCCTAATAATTCTTAAGGTAGCCCAATCTTTTTCATTTCTCTTTGCCTTTCCTACCCTTACCCCTTCTCCACTTCTTGCTGCAGACTCTTCCCCTCTACTGACTCCTAGATGCAAGAGTAGCATCACTCTCCCAATGAGGAGATAGAGGATTGAGTTAGTTATTCTCTTCTCTCGAGGAAGGTTCCTTGATGCTGGTAAGGGGCTTGTGATGCAAGGAATTATTGTCCTTCCCTTAAATCGAATCTCATTGCCTCTCATTTCCCCCAAAGACCATACAAACACCCCCCTCTAATTTTCATACATTCTTCCCTCCCTGTTATTGCCACAGGTATACCCTCCTGTTCCTGGAAATGCCCCTTGTTGTATTTATGTTGCTGCTTCCCTTCCACTTTATAGTACTCCTCTCATTATGCAGTTATAATGTTCCTCTTGTTGCCACAGTTACTTTACCTCCCTGATTGCTGCAGTCGTGTACCCCCTTCTCTTTCCCGGGAAAGGTTACTTGCCTTGCTGTTCCTGCAGTTACATTTCCCCACCCCTCTCCTTACCCCCATTATCACCACCTATCCCCATTGCCCCTACCCTTATTGCCACAGCTTTATTATTCATCCCCATAGCCTAATTATTCATCCCCATAGCCTAATTATTCATCCCCATATCCTTATTCCTCCCCATAGCCTTATTATTCCTTCCCATAGTCGTCGTCTTCCCCATAGCCTTATTATTCTTCCACAAAGCCTTATTATTCCTCCCCATACCCTTATTATTCCTCCCCTTACCCTTATTATTCCTCTCCAGTGTCTTATTATTCCTCTCCAGTGTCTTATTATTCCTCTCCAGTGTCTTATTATTCCTCTCTATAGCCATAATACCAGTCGACTTTCACTTCCTCTGTTTCCGACATCCAGCCTTCATTTTCTCTTCCTCTCATTCCAGTTTATCCTCATCCACATTCTCTCTTCTTACTTTACTTTAACCTCTTGCTCTCCTTTCATTCTTCCTTCTTCCTTATGCCTAACCTCATGTCCCCCCTCCTATTATTTTTTTTTTTTATTAACACATCGGCCGATTCCCACCAAGGCAGGGTGGCCCGAAAAAGAAAAACTTTCATCATCATTCACTCCATCACTGTCTTGCCAGAAGGGTGCTTTACACTACAGTTATAAAACTGCAACATTTACACCCCTCCTTCAGAGTGCCGGCACTGTACTTCCCATCTCCAGAACTCAAGTCCGGCCTGCCGGTTTCCCTGAATCCCTTCATAAATGTTACTTTGCTCACACTCCAACAGCACGTCAAGTACATATTAAAAACCATATGCCTCCATTCACTCCTATCAAATACGCTCACACATGCTTGCTGGAAATCCAAGCCCCTCGCACACAAAACTTCCTTTACCCCTCCCTCCAACCTTTCCTAGGCCGACCCTACCCCGCCTTCCCTCCACTACAGATTTATACACTCTCGAAGTCACTCTGTCTCGTTCCATTCTCTCTACATGTCCAAACCACCTCAACAACCCCTCCTCAGCTCTCTGGACAATCGTTTTGGTAATCCCGCACCTCCTCCTAATTTCCAAACTCCGAATTCTCTGCATTATATTCACACCACACATTGACCTCAGACATGACATCTCCACTGCCTCCAGCCTTCTCCTCGTTGCAACATTCATCACCCATGCTTCACACCCATATAAGAGCGTTGGTATAACTATACTCTCATACATTCCCTCTTTACTTCCATGGACAAGGTTCTTTGTCTCCACAGACTCCGAAGTGCTCCACTCACCCTTTTCCCTCATCAATTCTATGATTCACCTCATCCTTCATAGACCCATCCGCCGACATGTCCACTCCCAAATATCTGAATACATTCACCTCCTCCATACTCTCTCCTCCAATCTGATATCCAATCTTTCGTCACCTATTCTTTTGTTATCCTCATCACCTTACTCTTTCCTATATTCACTTTCAATTTTCTTCTTTACACACCCTACCAAATTCATCCACCAACCTCTGCAGCTTCTCTTCAGAATCTCCCAAAAGCACAGTGTCATCAGCAAAAAGCAACTGTGACAACTCCCACTTTGTATTTGCTTTTTATCTTTTAGCCCAACACCTCTTGCCAAGACCCTCGCATTCACTTCTCTTACAACCCCATCTATAAATATATTGAACAACCACGGTGACATCACACATCCTTGTCTAAGGCCCACTTTTACTGGGAAATAGTCCCCTTCCCTCCTACACACTCTAACCTGAGCCTCACTATCCTCATAAAAACTCTTCACTGCTTTCAGTAACCTTCCTCCTATTCCATACACCTGCAACATCTGCCACATTGCCCCCTATCTACCCTATCATACGCCTTTTCCAAATCCATAAATGCCACAAAACATCTTTACCCTTATCCAAATACTGTTCACCTATATGCTTCACTGTAAACACTTGGTCTACACACCCCTACCTTTCCTAAAGCCCCTTGTTCATCTGCTATCCTGCTTTCTGTTTTACTCTTAATTCTTTCAATAATAACTCTACCATACACTTTACCAGGTACACTCAACAGACTTATTCCCCTATAATTTTGCACTCTCTTTTGTCCCCTTTGCCTTTATACAAAGGAACAATACACGCCTCTGCCAATCCCTAGGTACCTTACCCTCTTCCATACATTTATTAAATAATAGCACCAACCACTCCAAAATTATATCCCCACCTGCTTTTAACATTTCTATCTTTATCCCATCAATCCCAGCTGCCTTACCCCTTTCATTCTACCCACTGCCTCACGAACTTCCCTACACCCACAACTGGCTCTTCCACACTCCTACAAGATGTTATTCCTCCTTGCCCTACACACGAAATCACAGCTTCCTGTCTTCATCAACATTTAACAAATCCTCAAAATATTCTCTCCATCTTCCCGATACCTCTAACTCTCCATTTAATAACTCTCCTCTCCTATTTTTAACTGTCAAATCCATTTGTTCTCTAGGCTTCCTCAACTTATTAATCTCATTCCAAAACTTTTCTTATTTTCAACAAAATTTGCTGATAACATCTCACCCACTCTCTCATCTGCTCTCTTTTTACATTGCTTCACCACTCTTTTTAACCTCTCTTTTTCTCTCCATATACTCTTCCCTCCTTGCATCACTTCTACTTTGTAAAAACCTCTCATATGCTAACTTTTTCTCCCTTACTACTTCTTTACATCATCATTCCACCAATCGCTCCTCTTCCCTCCCGCACCCACTCGCCTGTAACCACAAACTTCTGCTGAACACTCTAACACTACATTTTTAAATCTACCCCATACATTTTCGACCCCATTGCCTACACTCTCACTAGCCCATCTATCCTCCAATAGTTGTTTATATCTTACCCTAACTGCCTCCTCTTTTAGTTTATAAACCTTCACCTCTCTTTTACTTACTGATTCTATTTTCCTTGTATCCCATCTACCTTTTACTCCCACTGTAGCTATAACTAAAAAGTGATCTGATATATCTGTAGCCCCTCTATAAACATGTACATCCTGAAGTCTACTCAACAGTCTTTTATCTATCAATACATAGTCCAACAAACTACTGTCATTACGCCCTACATCATATCTTGTATACTTATTTATCCTCTTTTTCTTAAAATATGTATTACCTATAACTAAACCCCTTTCTATACAAAGTTCAATCAAAGGGCTCCCATTATCTCCTATTATCTCCTTTATTTACTCCTCTTTCATCTGCACTCCTTTCTTTTTTATCCCCACTGTCTACCTTTCTGATTTTAATGCTTCATAATTAAAATGAGTTCTTACCAAGAATTTTGAGAAAAGATTTTCTTACCTCTGCTTATTTAATCCTGGTTCCAACAGTTTATATAAAATTTATTTTTGTAAGTGGATATTTTATAACACTTCCATAGAATATAAGGGAAAATTGTAACCATAGCCTTTTATAGGTAGTCACCCTACTTCGGTGGGAGATGGCCGGCGTTAAAAAAAAGTTTCATTAGCTTTTACACTTGATTTCTCGAATATTTGTTGGAAAAGTTCCACTTGCAAGTCAGGTAAGGGGTGATCACTGAAGTAATATCTCTGCGAACAGTGCAATCAGATAGAAGCTTGTGAGGGTTGTATATCTTGCGTTATAAATACTTGTATATACTTGTCTTCTGGCTGTCCACAAATTTGAGCCAGGTGGAGGAAACCTTGAGAACATTGGCCTTGTATATAACAGTAATGGCACTGACATCTCTCTGGTGGAGGCTCTGCTGAAATGACAGGACCAACGAGGATGAGTCGAGGCTCATGATGAGTCTTTTCGTGTGTGATCCTCTACCTTGTCAAGAAGTCGGAGATAGGATGGGGGGGCAAGCCATCAAAAACTGGTGCATACTCGAGGTGTGAGCGAGCTTGTACCTCGTTAGTTTTATGGCTACATCTGTCGTGCAATTGTGAGGTGCGCCTTAATGCTGTAAGTTTATTAATTGCCTTTCCTGCAAGGTTCAGCACGTAGTTTTTTATAATTTTCGCCTCATCAGATTTCACTTCCAGAGTATTCATTTTTATCATTAAGTGGCAAGATTCCTACATTCATTCTCTCATGTTTCATTAATCATCTTAGCATCTGGTCTTGATATTCAATCAGCAGTCACCTCCCATTGCCTGCCTCAAGCTCTATAAACTAATTTTCTCACTTTATCTTCCTGTCACCAACATTTTTTTTATATACACAGGTTAGGTTGAGTTGCATTTATTTTAAAAGTTAGCTGTTATTCTACATTTTATTTAAAAGCCTGATCATAACAGTATCTATACTATTTTTTCTCCAGCTTTGTCCTCCACTTTTTCTTGACCCCATTTCTTCTGTTTTATCTTGCTCTCTCTGGGGTTTGAACAGTGTACGTACTTAAGAACTTGGGAACCCAGTTTTATCAAGTTGTTTTGACAGCAAATTATGGATGGGATTTTGATTGCATCTAATAAATTTAGAATTATTTTGGTTATATTTTGATTTTTGTAAAGTTAATAAATTAGCCAATTAATTGGTATTATCAGTAAAACTTAACATAACTAAAAATTGGTAATATCAATGAATTAATAATTCTGTAGCATCTTATTTTTTATTAAAATTTCTTAAAACTAAATTTTAGTGCTTATATAATAGTTTAGTGCTTGTTAATCATATCATTTTCTTCATCCTCACCATCTCTTCTTCCCCCTCCTTCCCATATCTTTTTCTTTTCCCTTGTGCTTTCTCCCTTTTTCATTTCACCTTCATCCTCTTCTCTCGGTAAACCTCCCAGCAAGTTAGTTTTCATGTGCTCCTTCTTTTAGTAAAGTTTATTAAGCAAATATTCAATTTTTATTTACATCAGCATTCATGGTTAAATAATATGGCCAGTATAGACCAAGGTAATAAAATTGATTACCATTTATGGCATGCCTCATTGAGTATATGGATTTCTTTAGGCATAAAGTAGGCCAAGGTAGGTTTTAACCTAAGGGTTCTGGATGTCTTGAACTTCATCAGTATACGGTAAGATTTTTTTTTTTTTTTAAGAATGGTCATGAGTGTACTTTTGTACCAGCCAACATGGTACTTTGTGCCCTACGTAAATCGTAAAGGTGTAGTATGACGTTGGTCATAGTTATCATATAAGAAATATATCCTTAAATTTTTCTAGTTTCAAAAAGTTTTAAAGAATTAGCATTGGGCCACTTCGATTTTTTATAATTTGATTGTCAGTAACGTAAATATTAATTGCTCTCATAATTGTGGTCTTTTTCCCCCTTCCTTTACACTAAAAGTAATATTTAACAAACAAGTAAGACTTAAATGCCTTGTTGCATTGAAGGGTAACATCATTCCACTCACACAGAGTTTGTGTGGGAGTGATGGTAGCGTTGTGGCAAGTTAAGGTAGGTTGGTAGCTTTGGTGACTGACCCTGAGTGGTTTGTTGGGCCAGGGAGCAGTGGGTGGGGCACCGGCAGTCCCCAGTGTCCCACATCAACTTGGAGGAGCCCCAGGAGCAGCAGCGGCAGTTGCAGCAGCAGCAGCGGCCGCCGCAACAGCAACTACCGCAACTGTAGCAGTGCCAGTCAACGGTCAAGCTCCTGGCCAGCAGCCTGGTGGGATGAGTGACTTCTCACAACAATGGATTGAGTACTACCGGTCACAGGGTATGCACGCTGAGGCGGATAAAATTGAGCAGCAATTAAAGGCTGCTAAGGTTAGTAATGGGGCACATTTAATGAGAATGTCCTCTTCCACATTAACTGTGTCCTCTTTCCAGGTTGTCATATTATGTGTTTTATAACATTAGTGCTCTAATAACTAAACTCTAATTGCAGAGGTTATAATGTGTTCTAATAATGCAGTATACTTCTGATTACAGAAGTGTTTTATTTAGGGCCAAGACTGCTGGAGAATTGAGCCTTCACCCAAAATATTCTTATTGTATTTTCTGTGTGCACTTGGTTTTTATGTTATAGATGTTTCAATATATAGTATATGTATTTGTTGTTAATAATACATTTATGTATATATGTATTCATAGATTATAATATGATTGGTTTGTGACATATAGTATGGGTATGTATGTTTGTGCGTGCGTGTGTGCTCACACATTTGTTTGTATGTGTGTGTGTGTATACATTATATTATACACAGGTATATGATTTTTTAACACTTGCCATTTCCCAACAAGGTAGGATGACTTAAAGAAGCAAAACACATTCACCATCACTCAAGCTGTTTCATTGCCATTTTAGGCAACCTTGGGACTAATTTGAACTATTTTAAGCGTCGGTATTGTGGTAACATCTTTGCCTCGGATCTTTGTTGATGGTGAATAGATTGTGCAATTCTCATATAGGCATGCCTTGCCCAACAGGAAAGAAACCTTCAGTGGGGTACTAACCATTTACTCGTGTGATCTTGGTCGATTCCCAATACTTGTGTAATGTTGCCACGTAACATGAACATATTCATTTTTGTTTTCATAAGAATAGATCACACGGTTTCCAGATCTGATAAAAAGAATTCTTTAAAAACTTGGTAACTTTATAAGTTGAGATGATGTAGGTATTGCACTATTATACAGTACCATGTATGTATACTGTAACTTGTAACATCCGTCTTTAAAAAAAAAAAATAGAAAAAACAATACAATCATTGTTTTTGTTGTTACACAGTGCTATACCATGTGTACATTGTACCAGTTTTATATACATTGATAGGTATAATACAAAGTGCACACTTATTTGGGCATGTTTTTTCATTACAAAGTATGGCTGGTTTTTTTTATTTTCTACCTTGGAACATAAGGACAATCATATCTTTATTCCTTTCATGGAACATGGTAACTATGAACTGTGACCAGAGCCCTGGTAAGGAGAACGATGGGAAGGAAAGAACTGGGTTAAGGAGTGGAGTGGGGGGAAGGTAAAAAACAAGTTGCCCAAATCATTTGATTTTTACTTCATATTAGGTGGGTGATGGGGTTTACATTTTACGTTATCTTGAAATTCCTGTAGGATGTGTACTGTTCTGCTCAGCACTCATACACACAGATACATGAAGGATATCTACATGCATACTCATGCGGTAGGTGTGTGTGTATACTTTCTTCCCTACTGAAATGGGAATCCTTTTGATAGTTTGCCTCTGGGGAGGCTTGTGGGTGCATGGTGGGTGCACAGATAGCTCTATGCCTGGTACTTAGTAGGCACAGTGTTCTGCCTTTCGTGGTTGCCACGGTGTTCAATTATTCACGGATGTAGCAACAGTGTTGCATTTATCAATTTTGTACATAGACTGATTATCTAGGCTTTAGCATCTCCAGGTAGGTCTCTCGGTATCCTTGACCTTGGGAAGCTATCCGTGGGTTTTCATGGATCACATAGTGTGTGTGGTGTTATTTGGCCGGGGTGGGTTTTCTTAGTGAGATAAGTAGAGGCCATGCATACCCATGTACAGTGGTACCCCGACTTACGATGGTCCCCAAACACACCCTTTTATGTAAGTTGATTTTTTTAAATGCTTTTGTAAGTGTAATTTTGGGGGTCTAAAAGGACTAGTCTATTTTACATAATTTCTTATGGAGATAAATTCGTTTGGTAATGGCACTTGAACAGCATTCTGGAATAAAAAAATATCGTAAGTCGGGGTACCACTGTAGCTAGTGCTTCTTAAACTTGTCGAATCTGATGTTGGTTGTGTTGATCTAGTGCAAAACATAAAGGTCATCCATTCACTTACTGAGGTGTGTTGGAGCATACAAGACAAATGTACCTTTAAACCTTCCTTTGTACACTGAGGAGGTAAATTGAGAGTATATAAATCAACCTGTTGTACATACCTTTCTTGGAACATTGGAAAGGTATATTGGAATACAAGACAACAGGACCCCAATTCTTTTCACTGGAAGGTAGTGGAGCACACTGGACAACTGTAATTTTTTTTGTTATATAAATAAAAAAAAAAACATTTACAGTACAGGCTAAGCTTGCAGGCATTAATTAACCTTTCAGTGGTTGTCACATAGAACTACATCATTAAAGTAAGGGGTCCCTCTTGTAGTTCTGTCACGAGCTCGGATAAACTGTGAGCGGTAAATTTTGGTCTAGATATGAGAGAACAAATCTGCATGGGAGTTTGCACAGTATAAAAAAAATTCTGCCATGTGCCATGCATGATGGGAAAATTAATATTCTGACTTGAAAATAGTGAATTTGTGTTTTCTTGGATGGTTTTTATGGTTTCACTGGCTGTTTCTTGGTATCACTTGATAGAATGGAAGACATACTTCTGAGATATAGATGGTTATGATCGGTTTTAGAAGAGAAAATCGCTTGAAATTGGGCTTAAAGTAGCAGAAATATTAGATTTTTCCAATTTTCCTCAAAATAAGTAAGGGCTTCCCTACACCCCAGTTTTTTTTTTTACTAGGCTTGATTCAATTATTGGGACACCATAAACCATGGCCAATCATTCCTGGTTATATAGGGTAAATAAATTTTTGTGTGATATGAATTCAAAATGGAAGGATGGTGTAATGTAGGTGAGGCCTGGCAGTGTGATAACTGAACAAATGGAATATTTTAGTGCCTGGAATGTCTACATTGTTTATTTTGGACTATTTTTAAATTGGTATTTTTGTAATTGTGTAAAATTGCCCTAATTACCAAATTCTGTACTTTATAGGGTAGTTGTAATAGTTGAATGGGCTGTTTCTTGTGCTCACTTGATAGAACAGAAGGCATACTTGTGAAGTAGCTTAGGAATTTGGTCGATTGGATCAAATATAATTAACTGCTTGAACAAGTTTATTCAAAATACATATACGTGTATAAATTTCACTGTTCAGCTACAAATGTCTTAGATTCAGAAAGTAAAAAAAAAAATATTTTTTATATTTTATTAAGAGCCAAAACATGGCAAGCTCAAATTCACCACATATTCATGCCCAATTTGTCAATTGTGGCTATTGGTAACAGGGTTTTCCACCCTGGCTCTAGATGTTCAACAAGTCTTCTGTATTATTTACTCCAGTAATTTGCATGTTACACTCATTACACACACTTTTCTGTAGTTCAGAGCCTGTACTTGAGGATCTAATCCCAAATCTGCACACTATCATAACATACAGGAGTGAGAGATATGGAAGGAGGTGTAAAATATACCTATTGAAAAGCAGGGGCACCATGGGTGAAATAAGAGAACATTGAATCAAGATCCGTGTTCCCAGACTATTCAGCACCTTACTAGAAAATATCGGAAATACTTCAGGGACAAGTGTAGGGGTCTTCAAGTGGAAACTGGACAAGTAATCTCTTGTCAAGAACTACGACTCAAGAAATCGTAATTGACACGATTGCAAACAAACCACAGTATGGGCGGGGATTCAACCCGTGGTGAGTGAGTCATAAAACTCCAGACCGACGCATTAGCCACTGGGTCAGCTAGCTACAATAAGATTCATCCAACTATAGGTATATTTATATATCATAGGAAGGTTAACATAGGCACCACTGTGACCACAAATGCAAGTTTTTACAGACGAACCTCCCGCCAGCGTGGCCGTGATGAACTCTAGCTCAAATCCCCTCAAAGCCATCATCATGACTCGGTTGTGTCATTACGATTTCTTGTCATGATGACAGCTTTTAGGGGACTTGAGCTAGAGTTCGTCATGGCCACGCTGACAGGAGATTAATCTGTAAAAACGTGCATTTGTAGTCAGTGGTGCCTGTGCTAACTTTCCTATGGTGTATAAATATACAGTGAACCCCCGAGTTTTGGTCACCTCGGAAATCGTACAATTATGTAAGTGTAATATTGTAAGTGCTTTTGCAAGTGTATTTTTGGGGTCTGAAATGGACTAACCTACTTGACATTATTCCTTAAGGGAGTAAATTCATTCATTAATGGCGCTTGAGCAGCCTTCTGGAATGAATTATGACCGAAACTCGGGGGTCCACTGTACCTAGTTGGATGAATCTTATTGTAGCTAGCTGGCTCAGTAGCTAATGCATCTGTCTGGAGTTTTATGACTCACCGCGGGTTCAATTCCTACCTGTATCATGGTTTATCAAGCACTAGATCGCCCAAGCTGTGATGTATATGTGGGCCAGCAGCAACATTCAAGCCTATTCCAGGACCAGATTATGGGAGTATAAAAACTCGAAACTCATCAAAGCTAAGAAAATAATGGAATATATTTTTAGGCACTTAAACCTTATTCTTGGGATGCCATGTTTATATAAAAATACCAAATACTGCTAGCAAAGGCACTTTGCATAGTTTTGGAGATGTTACATAAGGAAAATTAGAGGGTACTAAAAATATCAGTGCCCCACTACACAAGGAAGTAGAGAGCAGAGCAATGGCAAAAAACTGCAAGCACTAACTGCCAAATTACCAGTTTTAATGACACTAAATTTATTGACCAGGAAAACAGTTTTAGAACAGAATTTTCAAAGGCATATGATAAGTGACCCTAGAGTAAAAGCATATAAAATTTGAGATACTATATATACAAGAGAGGAAGAAATGAATGAAGACATTTTAACTGATTGCAAATAGATGTGATAAAAACATTCTTAGCAAAGTTCTTAAAGGCACAGCACTTGTGAGAGTTCTCATCCTCACAGTAGACAGACAGAAACACTTAACCACAACTTTATATAGTCAATACATCACTATAGCCCTTTGTGGGCAGAAGCACAACTTTATATAGTCAATACATCACTAAAGCCCTTTGTGGGCAGAGGAAAGTGTGATGCTTAATGGTGACAAATTCTAACTACCGTGTTCACCATAGGTACAAAAAAAAAAGGTATAAAAACAAGTCAAGGATGCAGTACACAGTCCTATCAACCCATAGAATGAAAGGAACTTGCAAAAGATTTAGGAAAAATTATGCCAGTGCAATGAAGTTGAAATGTGTGAAGTTTCAAAATGAAAAGTTACACCCATGTTACATTTGAGGTTACCTACTTTCACTTCTAAAGAACTGTGTCAATGAGAGATTAGAAAATAAAAAAATACACTTTTAATTTTTTGCTAGCATGATTAATAAGGCCTAAACTGTTTGGAATACCTTGAATCACAGAAAAGAGAGATACCTTATAGTTTTACATGTGTGTGAGGGAGAGAACAGCTGACAAATCCAAACCTCTCTCAACTGAGTGTGCACTAAGCCTGCACTACCTCCATATTTTATTTTCCATTTTCACCTCATAAGGGCATTTATTTGTTGTATACAGACGTTTGGTGGAAGTGTGGTGGGTTCTTATTTGTTTGTACAATTTAGTCAAGAGATGTGGATTTTTAGAATATAAAAGGGTAAAATACTGTGGCTGAAATAACAATCACATAACCCACATATAGGAAACTGAAACTTAAGAGAATATTTTGGACCAAATCAGTATTACAATTATATACACCTGGTTTGTTGATGATTGCTACCAGCATGGAGTCATTATAAGAGTGTAAAAATTAGTTGTTCAGCAAGGTAATTCAGAGGTTTCTTTGGTCGTTTTAAATAACTTTTGATAACTTTCCCTAAGCAGGGATCAAATATATAATGGAAAGTGCCGTGCATGCACTGGATGTTGCATTTTGAAGACCCATTGGAATTTTGCTGTCTGCTCTTCTTGAAAGACAGGAAGGGAATGAGTGATGGTGAATGTGTTTACCTTACTTTGGGTCACCCTGCCTTGGTGGGAAATTGCCAATATATTAAAAATATATGCTGTATATTTATACATACGTACAGTATGTGTATTTCTTGCTTTTAAAGCAAATTTGCTTACTTGGCATAATGAAAATTCATTGTTGCACTAACTGATAATTACAAAATTAACACTTCATTGATAAATAGTATTAGATCTATTAAGAATGATTTTAGACAGGATAAGTAAGATTAAGCTATAATGCATAATTTTCTAGCAAGGTTTATTTAGTTTTGGCATAAAATAAAACATTTGTGATGTCATTAATTCACATGAACATGCATATCATTACATGAGCTTTTTTTTTTGTAATTATATTTAAGGCAGTTCAGCTTCTTTAGCAATACATGGTCAGTTGAAATGTGAAATAACTTTAGTATCTGTAGATGAGGGAAAAAAGCTTCACAGGTATGCACAGCATTAAAAATCAGTGCTAGAGAAGATGTCGCCATTGATCTTAAAGGAACATACAGATTAATGAAGTTATCCATTTGGGATCCTGCCACAGGAAAGGAAACTAGTACACATGTGCAGAATGACAAGCATTGTGTCTGTGTATGTTGAACTAGAAACTGATTTTGTTACCAAGCATTGTGAAAATACTGGAAAAAGTCAGAAGTATATAAAATACTTTTGTTAGCTATAATTTTTCTGCTCAAACATTTCAATTTTAAATTGACATACTGTAGAGGAATTTATCAACTTTGTCTTATATAACACTGAAATAATTTTTAAAAACAGTGGATGGGCAGATCACATCTATTTAAACCTCTTGAAAGCATTTCATGGCTTCTCATGAGACTGATTTGGTAAGTATAAAACAAGCCTCTGTGTGTTTTTAAGAGGAAACCCTCTAGGATCTTCAAATTCGGTCCTGATCAGCCAGGCTGTGGTGCTCATGTTAGACTGTGCTGCTAACACCAACAGCTTGAGTGATATGTCTTCAACCAGGTGGCATGAACTAGATCTAGGCTATAGGGGTTATATTCTCAAAATCAGCAACAGATACAGTTAAAGTGGAAAAGTTTAATAGAGGTCGGAGGTAAGATGTCCTCATGGGTGATGTCAAGAGTAGTGTGCCACTTGGATCAGTGTTTGCCCTGATAATGTTAATTTATGTAAATGAATTTATAAAGAATTGAAATGAACATTTTTGGTAACTAGTACTCTAGCCCCTGAGTAGCTTTACTCAAGATCCATGCAGGATTAATGAAGAATATCCCAGCAGGAAGACTTTGATAAATTGAGTAGTTGGAGTAGGACGATAGAAATTGTGGAGAATTGCCATGTGTGTGAAAGCAGATAGTGTAAATGGAGATAAAAGCGTCATTTTACACGATACCTTTGTGCTTCAGTCATTAACGAAGATTGTTGTTGGAAGAACACTAATGAAACCATGAGCTCCTTTTCAGCACTGTTCAACTTCAAAATAATCTTTAATTGCATAGGTGGGAAAGAGTTTCAAAACACTACTTTCAGTCTATATTAGAGAAAAATTGGAATATGCATAATAAAAAAAAGCTACCATAACTGAGAGGGACAGTAAATTCAAAGGCATTACTCGTGAACTCACTGGCTGAGAGGAGGAGAGAGATGGCATCACATAGAATAAGATTATCAAATTATAGAAAAAAATAATAAAATTATCTACCATTCTACAGGGAGAATAATAGAGGCATTACTCTTAACCAAGACAGAGAAGCTAATGAAATGATAGTAGGTTATTCAGTCACTGTGGGAGAAAGAGGCTGTAGTAAGTACCAAAACTATTGGAGAATATAAACTGATGCATCATGTTAAGTTTTGACGACTGGGCACCAAGCTCTGCTCTCTTCCTGCAGTTTCAAATATAGGTATTTACACACTTAAAAAATGCAATCACAAAGTATAAAAAAATATGGGGCATACATAAGGTGTACAAGGGATGCAACTAGAGAAAGGGGCATAGTTGGAAAATACTCGAAAGAACTGAAGGGATATTAGGAAACGTTTC
>WNWK01004598.1:61985-104485 GCA_009830355.1 Cherax destructor | reverse complement strand
TGTCAGGAAGTGGAATAATCTGGAGTGGAAGTAGTGGAAGCAAGTTCCATATATATTAAGAGGAGGTATGATAAAGCTCATGTAGCAGGGAGGGTGAATTAGATCGACCAGTGAGTAAACACACACCACACACCCCACCCACACACCGCCACCCACACCACCCACACCCACCCACACACCCACCCACACCCCACCCACACACACACCACCACACACACACCACCCCACCCACCCACACACACCACCACACACACACACCACCCACACACACACACCACCCACACACCACACACCACCACACACACACACCACACACACACACACCCACACACACACCACACCCCACACACACACCACCACCACACCACACCACCCACCCCACACACACACCACCACACACACACCACCCACCACACACACCCACCCACACACACACCCACCCACCACACACCACCCACACACACCACCCACACCACACCACCCACCACCACCCACACACACCACACCACCACACACACCACACACACCACCCACACACACCACCCACACACACCACACACACCACCCACACACACCCACACACACACCACACACACCACCACACACCACCCACCACACACACCACCCACCCACACACCACCACCACACACCACCCACACCACACACACACACACCACCCACACACACACCACCCACCCACACACACACACACCACCCACCACACACACACACCACCCACCCACACACACACACCACCCACACACACACACACCCACCACACACCCCCCACACACACCACCCCACACACACCACACACCCACCACACCACACACCCCCGCCACACACACACACCCTCTGCACGGGGTTCTGTCTGGTGATGGCGGCGGCAGGGGTTCTGTCTGGTGGCGGCAGAGGCTCTGTGGTGGTGATTATTTCTGTATAGTGGTTTTTATTGGCAGAGGTTCTGTCTTCGGCGGCGGCACCAGAAGTTCTATCTAGTGGTAGAGCTTCTGTCTGTAGTGGTAGCAGAGGTTGTCTGGTGGCAGTGGCAGAGGTTCTGTCTTGGTATGGGCGGTAGAGTGTCTGACTGGTATTGATGACAGCAGAGGTGCTGGCTGTGGTGGTGACAGTTGAGGTTGTTTGTATTTCCTTTGTTTAGTGTTTGTGGGAGATAAGTTCCAGCTTAATCGTGTGTTAATTTTCTTCTCATCTTATATGAGTTCATCTACGTTGCTTTCACCATGTCATTACTTGACTTGTTCCAATTATCTCATGAAAAATTACTAATTAATATTCCTGCGGTTCAGTTTGTGTAATTTGTAAGTGCTCTGTTCAAGTTGCATCCCTGATGAAGAGCTTGCTCTTGTCAGCTCTGTCTGTGTCCTGCATCTTTTACATGTTTTTGTCTTGTTCTATGCTTCTCCAGTGAGATAACCCTTGTTCTCACTTTTTCTCCTAGCTGATTTCTCCTCAACTCGTAAAAATTTTGATACATTTGCACTGCAGATTTTGCTGTTTTACTAGCTTAGATTTTCAGACAGAATATTCTTTAGTATATATTTTTTTGAATGTTATTCATGTTCCAAGGTTAGTCTGTGCTGCTGCTCTTGATCTGTTTGTGTGCCTCGTAAGCTAGCTAGCTACCTCTTTCCCCCCTCCCCTCTAACTCCTCTCCCTCCCAGCAGATAGTACTTGGGCTTCTCATCACACAGGGTTAAATGCCAGTAATATTTATCTTGCCATTTGTGAAGTCTGTGCAGGGTTTCTTGGTATTCTTTCATCCACCTTAAATTGTACTTTTATTTCTTTTGAGTCCTCTTCAAACAAGGATATTATAAGAAGTAATACATGTAACCAGGTTATTTATAAACACTTGTTTAGCATTTCCTTATCCATGTGATTCCTTTCTCTTGCCCCCGTTTGTTTCTTAAGTTTACTAAGTAGCTTTTTGTGTGTCACCATGTCAGAGGCCTTCTTGCAGTTTAGGGAAATGTAACAACCCATCTCTTTCCTGCTTGATTGTCTTATTTGTGGTTAATAAGGGATTACCTTCCATTTCTGAATCCATACTGGTGGTGTGTAAGGAATCTAGCACTGTAGAAGTTGAACTTCATATTTTTTTTTTCAGCAGTTTGGGACATGACTAGTTTGGGGCTTCCTATGTGATGCATTTCTTGAATATTCAAACTGTATTAGTATTAAGTTTTATCCTAGTCATCTGCCACTTTGCTTTTTTAGTGATAGATTAGGTTAGGATTAAGATCTGCGCAAGTGACTTTCATATTTTGGTGCCTTCTCTTAACATTAATGGTATTATTCTATGTTATTTTGCTGCCTTTAATTTAGTTCCGTCATTTGTTCCCCTCATTTCCTCATCAGTACAGTAAACCCTTGATTCAATAGGCCTCAGTTTAAAATCAGAAATGTGGAAGAAAATTCACTCAGACATTTACTGTTTTAATGTTATTGTAATCATAGCAAAAGAATCTCATCTATTCATGGTCATCATTACCAGACATTTGCTGCTTTTGTTAGGTAATTTGAGGGTTCACTGCAGATGAAATACTTTATATTCTGGCTCATCTTATTCTCTCACTCTGGTATTAACCCTTGTTCATTTGTAAATGCACATAATCTGTGTGTGTGTGTGTGTGTTTGTTTGTTTGTTTGTTTTCCCTATTCTTTTATTTGATCATTTTCATTGTGATTATTGTGTGGCTTTGGTTCTGTGTTGTCTTGACTATACCCTTTTCAGACTTTTAGGTTCCCTTCTGACTCTGATAACTTCTCTGTTCTCTGGTATTTTGTTTAATATGTACCTTTTACATTCTTTTGTGCTTAACATGTTTTCCTGGTTTTTGTCTCTTGACATTGCTGCTGTAACCATGCGTTCTGTTTGTGACATTTCCTCTGGTTGTGCAAACTTGTCTGCTTTTCAGACAAAACTGTGGCCTGTTTATATTATAATAATACCTTAGCCAAACATTCCATGTGTGTACTGTATTTTCTTCAATAACCCTGTGACCATTTGAACATAACAGAATTAATGTTTTCAGTTAATTAAATTATACTGAATATAAGCTGCCTGAGAATGATTGTAGAGGATTAAGCTATACAGTGACTCCTCTCATAACCGTAGTCAGTAGCTGGATAGAGCAAGTTGATGGGCACCCTCAGAAATAGACAGCAACAGAAGTGAGATACAAAGAACCAAGACTAGTGTATCTTTGTTCCATAAAGCACATTAGGCATGTTCATTTTATGGTGGTTATGTCCTTGGCCATCAAATGTTAGGGTGCAGCTGCCCCGTTTATTCAAACCCAGTTTGGCTGTCAACAAGTAATAAAGCCTGTCTGTGATAAGGGAAATCAGACCCTGTAAGACGCGTAACCAGACTTATGTAATTTGGGTACATGAACAACCAATGTTATGTTGAGCCATTTATAGAAAAGATAAGTTGGTTTGCCAAGTTAGTTTTGATGTCATATTAAAAATTTGTGTTCCATGTTAATTCACAATAAGATAAGCTTTGAAAAAAAATAATGCAGTTAGGTATGGTGCAGATATATTAGGCAGAGAATTTGGAGGGTAGATATTAAAAAGATAATGGGTACCATTGAAAGTATTATTTAATAGAGTACATAAGGGGTTGTTGAGATGGTTTGGTTATTTAAAAAATGTGAAACAAGATTGGTTGAGGGTACACAAATTTAAAGGGTGGGTGGAAGTACTCTCTAGAGAAGTTAGTGTGTGAAGGTTGTTTTGACAGGTAGGGTCATGAGCATTGTGAATTGGATTGGTGTGTTTAGAAATTGTTTTGGGGATTTTATATGCTGTTGGAAAGTGAACAAGTCAGGGTAACTGGTTATCCGGTATAGTATAAAAAGTATGGTGAAACCTTCATGTAACAGATTTCAGATTTCACACAAAATCTTTGGCTGGACGACATTCATTCAGTCACTGTCTTGCCAAAGGTGTGCTGATATCCCAATTTAGATGACCCTCCGAATTGCAACATCCCCACTCCACCTTCAAGATGTGCACACTAACATGCACATGCAACACGTCACACACACGTCATTCCACACCACTCCTTACACACCATGCCACACCACTCCTCACACACCATGCCACACCACTCTTCACACACCATGCAACACCATTCTTCACACACCATGCAACACCACTCTTCACACACCATGCCACACCACTCTTCACACACCATGCAACACCATTCTTCATACACCATGCAACACCATTCTTCACACACCATGCCACACCACTCTTCACACACCATGCCACACCACTCTTCACACACCATGCCACACCACTCTTACACACCATGCCACACCACTCTTCACACACCATGCCACACCACTCTTCACACACCATGCCCACCATCTTCACACCATGCCACCACTCTTCACACACCATGCCACACCACTCTTCACACACCATGCCACACCACTCTTCACACACCATGCCACACCACTCCTCACACACCATGCCACACCACTCATCACACACCATGCCACACCACTCTCACACCATGCCACACCACTCTCACACACCATGCCACACCACTCTTCACACACCATGCCACCACTCTCACACCATGCCCACCCTCTCACACCATGCCACACCACTCTTCACACACCATGCCACACCACTCTTCACACCATGCCACACCACTCTTCACACACCATGCCACACCACTCTTCACACCATGCCCACCACTCTTCACACACCATCCACACCCTCTTCACACACCATGCCACACCACTCTTCACACACCATGCCACACCACTCTTCACACACCATGCCACACCTACCTTCCACACCATGCCACACCACTCTTCACACACCATGCCACACCACTCTTCACACACCATGCCACACCACTCTTCACACACCATGCCACACCACTCTTCACACACCATGCCACACCACTCTTCACACACCATGCCACACCACTCTTCACACACCATGCCACACCACTCTTCACACACCATGCCACACCACTCTTCACACACCATGCCACACCACTCTTCACACACCATGCCACACCACTCTTCACACACCGTGCCACACCACTCTTCACACACCATGCCACACCACTCTTCACACACCGTGCCATGCCACTCTTCACACACCGTGCCACGCCACTCTTCACACACCGTGCCATGCCACTCCTCTCACACACACACACACACACACACACCCTCATTCTCTTTTTATCTTTTTTCTCTACTTCTCTTTTATAGATTTGCCATATATCTTTGAAGTGCGAAGGTGAAGGTATGGTGTGGGGGTGTTGCACTTGAGAGGGTTCTGAATTGATATCATATTTCTGGCAAGACAAATTGAGTGAACAATTATTTTTCTTTTTTCATACTTCCTTGGAGGGTCACAGCCAATGAGATGAAATGTCTGCAAAGTCAGTCTTGTTTTATTCTGTAGTTGTGTTTGATCATCAGTTGTATATATTGAAGTGCCGGTAGGAATAGGACGTCCCATAATAGCGAATGTACATAAAGCAAGGAAACCTGTTTGGAGAGGGGAGGTATGGGAGTGTACCAGAGTATAGTGGTACCAACACTTGTATGGGTGTGAGGCATGGGTTTTGAACATGACAATTAATATCGGTGTATTAATTTTGTTTGAAAGCGATGTGTGGTGTGAATATCCTGCAGATAATTTAGTGTCAGAATTAAAAGGCAATGTGGCATCACCAAGGGTATAATTCAGAGGGCTGAGGAGGGGTTGTTGAAGTGGTGTAGAGAGGATGGAGAGGAAGAGGTTAAAATGAGCATGTGTAAACCTGAGCTGGAAGGTAGGAGTGGTAGGGGCCATCCCAGCAACTGTTGGAGGGAGAGGTAGAAAAGGTTTTGAATTTTATGGATATGAGCATCCAGCAGGCTTGTGAGAGTGTTTAGATAGGAGTGAATGGAGACAAGTGGTTTTTAATAGAGTTGCTGTTGGAGTGAACAAGGTTACTTTCATGAAGGGATTCAAGGGAAATGATTAGCTGGACGTGAGTCATGTAGTTATCAAGGGATGGGAATATTGCATTCAAGGGGTAATCTGATTATGTCAGCACACTTTTTGGAATGACATAAATTTCATGAATGATGAATGTGTTTTCTTCTTGGGTTATCCTGCCTTGGTAGAATATGGCCATTAAGGTAAATAAAAAAAAGTGTGTATGAAAGTAAAAGTGCTATGAATGCTTGAACCTGAAGGTTGTCCCTCATGTAGATAAAATATCAGTGGAAATGAGACTAGATTCTGACCCCTAACTGGAGTCCTCAACAGCAGAATATAAATATTTATGTATTGACCATACAAGTAATGCATACCAGTATTATCTTCTGAATGTGGGCTGTGTGTGTGTGTGTGTATACATGTACCTATTTTAAATGTGTGTGTGCATTTCTTGCAAATATTTAAAAAAACATATATAGTAATGCAGAAAGGCCCATGTGGATTCAGCATTTCTTTTGTGAATGTAGTAAACATACTGTAGTGTGCACGTGCACACTTTCCCCTCGGCAAAGGAGATAACTTCATATATACAGCAGAGTAGAAATATACTTTAAGCTCTGCTCAAGACCCTTTGCTAGGAATGTGGGATATACATGCAATAGGTAAATAGTTCCTTAGAACCTTTTAACGTGCTGGTAATGCATGCATGTGTCCTGGTGAGTGTGGCTGAACTATTAGGCTGTTTTTAGGTTTTGATGAGTTGGGTGTCTGCACGTGATGTGTGTGAAGGCTAGATAGCAGAACTGTAGCAAAGGTGTTGTCATGCCTAGTAGAGGTCTTGCATTGTGGCTGTGAACTTCAGGTATGCTCTTGTTAATTGACTTTATTTTTGTTAACATTTTAGTAATAAGTTTTAAAGTTTGCCTATCAACAGTGCAATTTTTAAATTGCTCGTATTGTTTAGTACATGTACATTGAAAGTTAACCGGTCAATTTAAGAGCACAGCTTGAAGATTACTGACCAGTCTGTAATTTTGTTTTCGTATACGTAACTTTAATGTTCTAATGGCCATGTCTTTTCAGGGAGGAGCGGGAGGTCCACCAGGTGGGGGTCCCGGGGCACCAATGTATAATCCAACATTCAATCAGGGATATTAGGACACGGATATATCGCTTTGGGAAGCGGCTACTTCTCTTCTAGATGACAGGTAAGTGTATTATCTAATATTTTTTCCTTTTCAGGTTTTGTCAGATCTGAGCCTTATTACTGAAGTTACTTTGGACTTTTTTTTTTCTTAAATAATATTAAGAAGTATCCCATTTTAAAAGTCTTAGTAATTAGAACTCAGGTCTGACTTTATCTCGTCTCTCAGTAAGTGTGACAGTTTTACTTAACTGTTGGTGACAC
Source organism: Cherax destructor (assembly GCA_009830355.1). Lineage (NCBI taxonomy): Eukaryota > Metazoa > Arthropoda > Malacostraca > Decapoda > Parastacidae > Cherax > Cherax destructor. The sequence goes on along the minus strand of WNWK01004598.1, from coordinate 97,092 downwards.
ATTGGCAATATGACTAGTAGTAGCTTGCTGCACTCGTACCTAGCTGACTGGCTGGTAACGCCACTCCCAACCTCTGAACCATCAACGCCCCCCATCGACGGACCTTGGTTAAGGGTTGCTGCTGCTGCTGTTGCCGAATATCATGGAAAATTTCAAGTACTGGAGATGGCCAGTGCCACACATCACGATCATGTTGGAACACCAATGGGGTCTCCGGCAACACGGGGGGTTCAGCCAGCGTGGTAGGTCCCCAGGAGGGTAAGTGAGCCGTAGCCTGCCAAGTTCAAGTTGTTTCAAGCTAACCTGTATTTTTCTTACAGGGACCTTACTACAAACTGAGAGAACAATGTGTTGATTTGTCTTTTTCAGACCCATTTGTTGTTGCCTTGAAGACTTCAGTTGTGGGTTGTTGGCCTCAAAATGTATCATGTTGCGATATCTTATTCGTGATGTCATGATGTTCCCCGATGATATGAGATGCTATTCATAAGGATGGTATGAAGCTGCTGCATACTTCAAGATGTACAATGATTTTCGTGTCACTTATAACTACTATTATTATAATTGTAAGAGGGTTCTTGTTAATGAAGCTGCTTTTTTTTCTCCTTTTTTTTATCAGATCTTGTAAATATGTCACATAGTTAACTCTTTCTATAATTATGCCTAATGTCAGAAATATACCTTGTACAAGATAATTGTAGGTTTTATTGCTGTGCTAAGGGGAAAAAATCTCATTGTTTGATGGGGGTAGCTGGGGTGGGCTTCGCTGACCTCTCAGAAATGTGCGTTCTTACTCTTTTAAGCCATGTACCACGTGCCTATTCTGCATATTATTCTCCGTACAATCCCAGTATTGAAATTGATCCCTTATTCTGTTTTTATATCAATGCAATTGAAATTTTTCATGTAATATCCTAACCTCCTTTTACAGGTTAATATCTCCGTGATATGCCATTGCTTTTTTTTATATACATATATATATATACGTATATATTTATATATATATACACACAAGAAATCATAATATTTATACCGTAATACCATTTCGGGATATTTGTGAATGTCATATGTTATGTTATGGCCAATATCATTACAGGCTATTCAGGGAAATGAGTTAAGGAGGAAGAAGAAACACAATCACCACGCGACAAGCAGGTAAATGTAGTAAATGATACTCTAGATTATTATTATTATGACCATTTACATCCACGTGGATGATATTGATACCGTAGTTTTATTGCTCTGCCGCATTGGCCCTTGCTCATGGCTGGGGCACATTTATCAGCTATTTTATATTTTATATTTGCCATTGATGTGTTATTTTATATCCATATTTATATTTTTTCATTTATAATGAAGGCATGGTGCTCCCTTGGTGTGTTTCTCAATATGGCAGTGAATATTATCTTATGATTTCCATTTTGATCCGAACCCATCTTTATTATTATTGATGCCCGTATTCTTATTGACAACTGCTTTATGGATGATAATGATCTACATTCTGATTGTCAGTGGTGGTGAGAGGTTCAGCTCATTCCAAGCACATGGGTGGGGAATCGGGTGGGTAGGTCTTCTGCACTTGTGTAGGCCAGGTCAGCAAAGTGTTGTTTTATGTTGAAAAAGTTGTCCAGTTGAATAGGTTAGTATTCCCTCTTAATGGAAAGCACGTCTTAAATTATATTTTTCTTGGTGGGTTTCGTCAGGTAAATCCTCCCTAGTATTTTTAATTTTTCAATTCTTCGTGACATGAAGGTTTTTTCCACATGTATTTTTGGAGTTTCACAGACTTGCTCAATTGCTGCCACTGGCCGGTGTATCATTGAGACGACCAATAAAAACCTTCCTAACTCCAGCCCTGTGTCCTTACTGCCCTAGCACCCCTGTATTGGTCTTAAGACAATTAATAAAAATGTGTGATTATTGGTGTTTTATTTATCCACTTGTTTTTTTTTAGAATGAAATGCCCTTTTTGTCTTTGTAGAATGTTGAAAGCTTTGTTGAATTTAAAGTAAATTATATCACGAGTTTCCATAATTTTAATGCAATTAATTTTTGCAGTTTCTTAGTGTTTTTCTGTAATTCATCATACCATTTTCACTTATTTTCTAGATCATTTAATTATGCTTTGAAATTTAACCTCTTCAAGGGGGACTCTTAGCGGTGGTGAAGAGGCCCTTGATCTGAGGAATTGGACCCTTTGGTCTTCTTCCTCCGATCAAACCTAATTACCCCCCAATCATCCCCTTCCCTGTCCCATCCTCCCCATTCCTCCTCCTCCTCCCCACCACTTTCCCTTTCCTATTTTCAGCCTTTGGGGTTCTTCCCTCAAGCATTCTAGTTCTTAGGCTAGGGGTCCTTGGTGGTAGTGTAGTTTGCCATGGAATCTGGATCGTCTGGAAATCCTGATCCCTCTCCGGGGAGGCTTTGGGTGTCTTTCAGGTGACGTGTATCTCTGGAGGCTGCCTGTTAGATTCCAGGTGGTGCTTTGTGGCAGGTTTCCGACCGCCCTCTCTTTTGTCAGCCGAGGTGGCTCGGTAGATGTGAGGTTGCTAACCATGATTGCTGGTTTACTGGCATGAAGGGTAGGGTATGGCACGGGTTCCATGCCACATCTGCACTACCAGCTGCGCTGAGGTCCTCTTGGGCACGGAAGAGGGGGGACTTACTGTTCTTTCCTCCTAGGAGCTACTTCATGTTCCCCTGCTCGCCCCCCCCCCTTTTTTTTTTTTCTTAACAAAAAGAAGAGAGAGACCTAACCATTAAGTCCCAAATCCACGAACTGCTCCTCCTGGGCCCCATTCTGTAACAGCACCCTCTTAGGACCCTGCCTTGTTACTGGACCATTCTCTGTATTTTTCTAATACACCTGTATCTTCTGTGGGTGACATTTTGTTGCACGTTCCTGATAGTGGGGCTAGGCCTGACTCCTTTGACACATTTGACCTCCGTATGTCTTTGACTATGCTTCTGGCTTCTCCCCATACAGTGTGCCGGTTTTCAAATCATTAGCCCGCCTTAAAACTGACCACCTCCAGTCTTTCATCTAAACGACCACGACCTTTCTCTGATGACTGCTTCAAATACTCCTCACTATTCAGAGAAGACCAAAGTGACAGTGGCTTCCTTTACATACTGTGCATCATAGTACACAGTGGACTAAGCTTTTCACTTTGCATCCGACATTTTCCTCAGACTATTTTTCTGATTATAATATGAGCAAGTGCTCCTGGGCCATGTTGGTTGAAATATTACATTTCATGGTCTTGAGCGGTGCACACATCATCACAGTGCAAAATGCTAGCCAAGCTCATGATCTTTCTCTCCTTACCACCATAGATGCTATTCCTGTAATAATTTAAAAACACAATTCTCTCAATTCTTGTAGTTGTACGGGGGCTCCTTGGTGTGGTGAAGAGGCTCTTGGTCTGAGGAATTAGACCTTTTGGTCTTCTTCCTCAGACCGAACCTAATTACCCCCCAATCCCCCTCCCCTATCCCACCTTCCCCATCCTCCCTTTTTCCCTTTCCTCCTCCTCCTCCATCCGTTATTCCCTTCCCGTTTTTAACCTGTGGGATTCTCTCCACAGGCATTCTGGTTCCTAGGTAGGGGGAAGGGTACAGTGGTCCATCCCATTCCTTTGAGGTTCTTGGCGGTGGTGTAGTTTTCCGTGGAATCTGGATCGCCTGGGGATGTCCCGATTTCTCTCTGGTCTCCCGGGGGGTGTCTTTCGGGTTAACGGGTGCATCTCTGGAGGCCACCTTTCGGATTCCGGGGGTGGTGGCGGAAGGAGGTATGCTTTGTGGCTGGTGTCCGGCTGCCCTCTCTCTTGTCCGCTAAGGTGGCTCGGTGGATGTGAGGTTGCTATCCCGGATTGCTGGTTTACTGGCATAAAGGGAAGGGTATGGCATGGGTTCCATGCCGCATCTGCACTACTTGTGGTGCTCAGGTCTTCTTGGGAGCGGAGGGGGATATATGCCCATTTCATTCCTCCTAGGATCTATTCCTCCACGTTCCCCCCCCCCTTTTTTTTCTTTCTTTTTGCTTTTTTTTTTAAAAATAATAAAGTAACCTAACCATGGACGACCCATTCCGTGAACCTACTTCCCTCTGGCCCCTTCCTGTTACTGCACCCTGTTCTGACCCAGCCTCGTTATTGGACCACTCTTTAGACACTTCCAATACCCCTGTACCTCTCGCTGGTACCGGTTTGTCACCTACTTCAGGTACCGGGGTTATGACCAGCCCTTTTGATACGTCTGACCTTCACTCTTCTCTGACCTTGCTTCCGGCTTCTCCCTCTACGGTTCGGCAATTTTCGGGTTGCTTGCCTGTCCCACGACGGACCAATTCTGGTCTCACATCTAAACGTCCAAGACCCTTACATGATGATACTTCGTTACTGCGTTCTCATGCATCTCAGAAACGACCAGCTCGTCACACACTCCCCTTAAATGCTATATTTCACACTACACAACGGACTAATTTTTTTTTTACTCTGAGACCGACTTCTTCTACTACCTATCTTTCCTATCATAGTATTGGTAAGGCATTCCTGCGCCATGTGGGCAAAGACATCGCCTTTCACGCTCTCAAAAGTGGCACATGCATCATTTTGGTCCAGAATGCTGACCAAACTTGTGATCTTTCTCTCCTTATGTCCATAGATGCTACTCCTGTCATGATTAAAAAACATCATTCTCTCAACACTTGTAGTAGCACTGTTATTCTACCCCATACCATTGTCCAACAGAATTTCCAAAACTGTGGTGATGACATTCTGGAGCAGCTTGAGCTCCAGGACCTTCCTATCCTCAAAGTTGACACTTTTGTCCTCCCTGCCCGCCGGCGAAGACGATATCCTTGCAATATTGCTTGCTTAACATTCGACTTCTGTGACCTTCCGCCCTTGGTCTACATTGTGGGTCACCGTTTACAAGTTCAAAAGGTGATCCCTACACCCCAACAGTGTAAAAACTGCTGGCGTTTTGGTCATCTGGTGAAATATTGCAGGTCCGTGGCCGAATGCCCAGTCTGTGGTGCCAACGACCATGCCAGTCCTTGTAGTCTACCTCCCTCTTGCCTTAACTGTCATGAGGCGCATCCATCTTACTCTCGCCGTTGTCAGGTTTACCTAAAGGAGCAGGAAATCCGTTCTCAAAGAGGCGGAAGGCTTCTCATATGCTATGGCAGTCTCATTTACGCCTTCATGGGGGAGACCCCCGTATTTCCTATTCTCATGTTGCTAAACATCCCCCCACTTCTGGGGTCCCAATTCCTGTGGCTTCCTCAGTGGTCGCCCCATCCTCAGTCACCCGTCTCGAATTCTTTTGCTGTTCTTGGCTCCGAGGTTCCTACCTCGGCACCCCATTCTGTCCTCTTTCTCTACTCACTCGCACAGTTCTGTGTCTACACGCCCTCGTCCAACACCACCACCTCACCACCCCTCTTCTCAGAAGTCCGGCAAAAAAAAAAAAACCATTGTTAGACTCTCCTCTCTCCCCTCCTTCCCTTCTCCATCCTGCACATTTTTCCTTCCCAGGTTCTATGCCTGGTTTCTCACCTCCAACTAATTCCGTTACGTGTGTGGAGGTTCATCCTCCTCCTCGTTTGATACCTTCATTCCCTGTCCCCTCCCAAGTTTCTTCCTCTACTGCCCCTTACCAGGTCACTTCCACTCCTGTTCCCTCCCAACCCCCTTTGACAGTTTCCTCTTCCATTTCCTCACCCCCTACTTTAGTGCAGTCCATAGTCTCCCCGATTGTTGCTCACCCCCCTCCTTACATCTCTAATGTGGTCTCCCAGCCTGCATCCTTGTCTTCTGAAACGCTGTAAGCTATCGCAGAATATATTACCACTCCACCTTTTCCTCCTCCTACCTCATCTCCGTCTACACCCCTCCTTCCTTCACAGCATTCCTATCCTTCGCTTCTTGCAAGTCTTCCGCTGCCTCCAAACACGGACTTTTCTAACCCTATTAGTCCATAGATACCTCTACCTTCAACTTGTATCTTTCTCTTCATAAATCATGGCTTATTTGCAATGGAATATCCGAGGCCTCAGGGGTAACCGGGGTGAGCTTCAGGTGTTGCTCTCCCAGTTTTTCCCTGTTGGAGTCTGTTTACAAGAACCCAAATTACACTCCGCTGTTATCCGCCCCTTTTCGGGCTATGATTTATTATATTCATCGGATCCTTTTTCCAGTGTAACCCGAAAGTGCTCTTCTTATACGCACTGGTATTTCATACTGTCAGCTCTTTGTTCATTCTTCTCTACATTACACTGCAGCCTGTATCCACTTGAATAAGTGGTATACACTGTTCTTTGTATCTGTCCCCTTCTTGGGCATTGTCTATCCCAGATTTTGCTTTTCTGGTTTCTGCCCTGCCGCCACCCCTTCTGTTACTTGGCGATTTTCTCGGGGGGGGGGGGGGTCGCACTGTGACTCCTGCGGCATTCAGTTGTTTGAGGCGTTTCTTGCTTCTCAACCCCTCCTTGTTTTAAATACGGGTACTCCCACCCATTTTGATGCTCGTACTCATTCTTTCTCTTGCATCAATCTCTCCATCTGCTCTTCCTCAACTGTCCTCAACTTCACCTGGTCTGTCCTCCCGGACTTACATGACAGCGATCATTTTCTAATCATCCTTATGTCTCCTTCGTATTCTCCACCTCCTAGTAGCCCACGCTGGCAATTTGACCTGGCGAATTGGGACCTTTACACATCTTGCTGCTTTTCATGAGGCTTCTTCCTCGTCCTCCATTGATGAGGTTTTACATCTCTTCTCTTCCTTCTTAACTGCAGCTTCACATTCTATCCCCCAAACCTCGGGCAAGCATTCTGAGAAGTGCGTGCCTTATTGGTCTTCTGCTTGTGCTCGGGCAGTATGTTTGAAACGCACTGCATGGGGCAGGTACCGGTATAAGAGAACCACAGAGAGACTCCTTGATTTTAAGCAGAGGAGAGCAATTGCTCGCCGTGTCATATGTCACGCTAAATGTACTTGCTGGCTGAATTACGTTTCTACTGTCACTTCGGCTTCCTCGATGAGTGCGGTCTGGAAGAAAGTGCAGAAACTGAGTGGTAAATTCTCCCCCGACCCGGCTCCTGTTCTTCGGGTTGCCAGTGTATATATAGCACACCCTCTTGCCTTTGCCACTGAAATTGGTAATAATCTGGACCGCATTTCTCAGGGGCTCCATCTATGCCCCTCATTCCTTTCTTCTAAGTCTGCCCTTAGATTTTTCTTCTCTCAGAGAAGAATCTTACAATGTGCCTTTTACCCTTCAAGAACTGGAGGCAACACTCTCCGCTTGCCGCTCATTGGCAGCTGGGCCAGACGGCATACATATTCGTATGATACAGCATTTACATCAGTCAGCTCTTGCAGTCCTCTTACGACTCTTTAATCGTATATGGTCGCAAGGAGTTCTCCCCCAGCTGTGGAAGTCTGCTATTGTTCTCCCTTTTTGCAAACCGGGTACTACGGGACATGATACCTCCCACTACCGTCCCATCGCTCTTACCAGTACAGTTTGCAAGGTGATGAAACGTCTAGTTAACAGACGTTTGATGTGGTATTTAGAGACTCACAGTAGTCTCTCCACTAGTCAATATGGCTTTCGTAAGGGCCGTTCTGCCATTGACCCCTTACTGCACTTGGATACGTATATTCGTAATGCCGTTGCTAATATCCACTCAGTTATTGCCATCTTTTTTGACCTGGAGAAAGCTTATGACACAACTTGGAGGTATAATATCTTGGCCCAGGCCCACTCCTTAGGCCTCCGAGGCAATCTACCATTTTTCCTTAAGGCCTTCTTAACTGAAAGACATTTCCGTGTCTGGGTTAGTAATGCTTTCCCTGGAGTTTGTCCAAGCTGAAGGTATCCCCCAGGGATGTGTTCTGAGCACAACACTCTTTCTCCTTGCTATAAATAATCTGGCATCTGTTCTCCCATCCAATATTTGGTCATCGCTTTATGTTGATGACTTTGCTATAGCTTCTGCGGGCGCTGACTGTCACCTCATTGCAGTTTCATTCCAGCATGCCATCAACCGTGTTTCTGATTGGGCCACCACTCACGGGTTTAAATTTTCTAGTAGCAAAACTCACCAAATTACGTTTACTAGACATTCAGTGGTCTCTGATCATCCATTGTACCTATACGGCTTGCGTATCCCAGAACGTGATACGGTCAGGTTTCTCGGCCTCCTGTTTGACCGTCGATTGTCTTGGAAACCCTACATTACCTCTCTGAAGGTAACTTGTCATAACCGGCTGAACCTCCTTAAAACCCTAGCACATCTTTCGTGGGGGGCTGATCGTAGAACTCTCCTTCGCCTGCATTCAGCCCTAATTTTATCGAAACTCGATTATTGTGACCAGATATATTCGGCGGCCTCCCCTACTACTCTTTCCAGCCTTAATCCTATCCATCACCTGGGATTGCGTTTATGCCTTGGTGCTTTTCGTTCTTCCCCAGTTGAGAGCCTCTATGTAGAAGCGAACATTCCATCCTTGTCCGATCATCGTCATGCACATTGCCTTCGCTATTATGTTCGCTCTCATGACCTCCGCAATCCTTCCATGTGTAAGATTGTCACAGATGTTAGTAGACGCTCTTTATTTGTTCGTCGACCCTGTTTACTTCGTCCCTTTTCTCTTCGTCTACATTTGCTCTTGTCTTCCCTTCAGCTACCACCTTTCTTTGTTCATGTGGCATCTCCCTTTTCCCTACCCCCTTGGGAAGTTCCTGCTGTCCGTGTCTGTTCTTTTCCTCTGCCTTGCGCAAAAGCCCAAGTACCTACGGCGGCTTCTCGCTCTCTTTTTCTAGACCACTTTCGCTCTCGTTCCCATGCCATCGCAGTGTACACCGATGGTTCTAAGTCATCTGACAGCGTCGGATTTGCAGCAGTGTTTCCGGACAGCGTCATGCGAGGGCATCTATTATCCTCGGCTAGCATATTTATGGGTGAATTGTATGCCATTCTTGTGGCACTTATCCGTATTGCATCTATGCCTGTGTCACCATTTGTGGTCGTTTCAGACTCCCTTAGTGCCTTACAGGCTATCTGAAAATTTGATACACCTCACCCCCTAGTTCTTCGTATCCAGCTTTGGTTAAGACGTATCTCTAGCAAACACAAAGATATTTTTTTTATTGGGTTCCTGGTCAAGTTGACGTACAGGGCAATGAACATGCAGACACTGCTGGGCGGTCGGCAGTATGTGACCTTCCAGTTTCATATAGAGGTGTTCCATTTACTGACTATTTTGCTGACATTGCTACCCACCTTCGCATCCGTTGGCAACAACGTTGGTCTGACCTGCTACATAACTATCTTCATTCTATTAAACCGAGTATAGGTTCCTGGCCTTCTTCTTGTCACCAATGTCGAGGGTGGGAGACTACTCTCTCCTGTCTTCGCATTGGCCACACTAGTCTTACTCACAGGCATCTCATGGAGAGGCTCCCTGTCCCTCTCTGTGAGTATTGTCAGGTTCCACTATCTGTTCGCCACATTCTGTTGGACTGTCCACTCTATCAACGAGCACGCAGAATTTACCTCCAACATCGTCTTCGCTCTGCTGCCCTTACTTTACTTTCCCTTCTTGCTGATGGGCCCTCCTTCAATCCTGACGATTTTGCCTTTAGCTCTCCTCTCAGTCCCTGCTACCTCAATCTCTTACTACCCTCTATCCCTGCACTATCCACTACCCCGCTGTGCTCCATAGCCTCCTAATCACCCCTCTCCCTCTTACTACCCATTATTCCTGCATTCTACCCTGCCCCACTGCGCTGTATGACCCTTGTGGTTTAGCACTTCTGTTGATTATAATAATAATAATATCATCCAGTCTGTCTTTCTACAACTTCCACAAGGAGGCACCATGGTACAAGAAGCTACAGAATAGAAGGTCGGGGAGCTACCCTCCCCTTCCTTGGCAGACATGTGGTCTGCCAGACCACAATAGTGGAAGAATTAAATATTAAAAACGCCTCGGAACAGACAAAAGTTTAATGACAATCAGCGTTTATTTTTCCAGAGATTATTGACTATTGCCCTAGGTCAGTCCGAGTATAAGTTAAATCTCCTCTCGTCTAACTACAAGCTAACAGGCATAAATATTTTTACACACACACACACACACACACATACATACAACAGGCCTAGTGTCTAATCGACATGTGCCTAGGACAAAATGGTAACTAACACACACACACGCCCCCGGTGGCCTAGTGGGTAAAGCTCTCGCTTCACGCACGGAGGGGCCGGGTTCAATTCCCGGTGGGGCAGAAACATTTCGAAGTGTTTCATTACACACACACACACACATACATACGATAGGCCTAGTGTCTAATCGACATGTGCCTAGGACAAAATGGTAACTAACACACCAGGAGCTACGAATCGACCCCTGCAACCACAAATAGGTGAGTACACATACACACACTATCGACAAGAGTATTTGACTACGGCTAACTAACTTTTATTTTCATAGTCTTGCAGGAATGATAAAGCAAGTGTGAAGCAGCCAATACTGCGGTGACGGGACACGATGCTTCAGATAACACACGTCCTCCCTCAGCCGGAGGTGACGCAACCATGACGGAAGCTCCAGTGTAGAGCAGGGAAGACCTCCAGTGTAGAGCAGGGAAGACCTCCAGTGTAGAGCAGGGAAGATCTTCAGTGTAGAGCAGTATAGAACTTTAGTGTACACATTTTGTGTAGATCTCCAATGTAGAGCTCATGTATAGAGCAATATAGAACTCTGTTGTAGAGCAGTTTTATAGAGCAATATAGAGCTCTGGTGTAGAGCAGCGTTATAGAGCTCTGGTGTAGAGCAGTGTTATAGAGCTCTGGTGTAGAGCAGTGTTATAGAGCTATGGTGTAGAGCAGTGTTATAGAGCTCTGGTGTAGAGCAGTATTATAGAGCTCTGGTGTAGAGCAGTGTTATAGAGTATAGCTTCAGTGCAAAATACTGTAGAGTTGTGTAGAGCACTATTATAGAGCAGTCATGAGTTACAATGTAGAGCTCCAGAGTAGAGCACCATTGCATAACACAACCTATATAGAGCACCACTGCGGAACGTTAGTGCATAAGACCTCCGTAGAGCTCCAGTGAAGAACACTTTTGCAGAGCCCCAATGTAGAGCAGTGTAGAGCTCCGTTAATTAACTCCTGTGTAGAGCTCCAGAGTAGAACTCTAGTGTAGAGCTATAGAGTAGAACTCTAGTGTAGAGCTCCAGTACTGTGCATTAGTGTAGTTCTCCAGTATGAAGCTCCGGTGCATATCTTCAGCGTAGAGCTCCAATGAAGCGCTTCAGTGTAGAACTTCAATTTAGAGCACCAGTATAGAGCTAGGGTGTAGAGCACTAGTGCTCTTCACTAATAAATATATAAATATATATATCAATACACCACGCAGAAACAAGCGGGTATATAAAGAGAAAGATCGCAGTCAGCAGGACTCGATACTGCTACTGAGACGGTCCAAATTCCCTGGCAGCGCTCTTATCCACTCAGCCACGAATGTGTGTGCGTGTGTGTGTGTGTGCCGTGTGCCTCTCTCTCTCTCTCTCTCTCTCTCTCTCTCTCTCTTTATATATTTTATATATATATATATATATATATATATATATATATATATATATATATATATAGGATGGGGTCCACCTCTGGTGCAAATTGTGGGACCCATAGCCTCGGAGAAATGGATAAAAAGGCTTCAAGGAAGAATATTTGGATTTCTTCCTGAAGCCATTTGAATATTCCACTTCCCATACCACCCCATCTTTTCATTCTATATATACATATATATAAACTTTATTTCAAGACAAAATACATTGACAAAATACCTTAACAAAATACATTGACAAGAATACAATAGGGAGTAAAACAACATAGATAACAACTCAGAGCTACATGTCAAATACTTCGTCCAGCTCCCCGGCAGTGGGCCGCGTGCCCAGAATGCTGCAGGCATTTTCCCTCTGGATCGCAACACTGAGTCTCTGAAAGAGGAAGCTGGTCGCCCTGTGGTCCTTGGTTTCTATGATGAGTTTTTCACCCAGCTCTTTTGAAACTTTAAAGCACACTTGCTCCATGCTCCAAGGGTCTCCGACCCTATTGGGATGAAGTTATAGCAAGGGGGAAGGCCTTCATATTTGCGAGCCTTCTGGGTCTCCCTGTGGCTAGCAGTTCCACCCCCTTCGGCTACGGAGTATGGCAAGTAGGTGTCTGCCATTGTGGCAGCACAGGTGTAGTCCCAAGCAATCTGCTTACCATCCTTCCAGGGTAACATAGTGGCTCCATCAGGACGCTTTTGACTTCCATCAGACCTCTGCACTTGGGGTTCCCGTTGAGCTGGGCAACGGGCTGTGGCGAGGCTTCTCTTTATGATGTCATTGACCTCCTCATGTCTAGCATACTTCCCTTCTGATGTGTGACACACAAGACCATGAAGTCCGAATTGATCAGCCGTCGCCTTGCCGCAAATACACCTATGTTCGGTGAGTATGGGGGCGGCTACGCGAAGAGCAACACCAATCCGAATGGCCTGTGGGTCGAGTCGAGTCCCCAGAGAGGAATTGAGAACAGCTAGAAGGAAATCTGAGTGTGGTGCCTTCACCGCTAGGAGACGAGCTTTGTCCTTTCCTGAAGCGTTGGTGAGCATTGTGTTGGCAATTTTTTCCATGATCGGTTTGTCCCAGTGGGACTGTTTGTGCTCTTTGGGAGGAGCTGGTCTACTGGAGAAGTCTGCCAGGATGTCCCACCGCACGGCTGCTTCAATGAACCTTGGGTCTTGATCTCCCATATTTATATATATATATATATATATATATATATATATATATATATATATATATATATTTATTGCAAAAAGATCACAGTAAACAGGTGATATCAAAATATGCAAGACAACCACTATGAAAAAATAGAAGAATTCCAAGCGCTTTCGTGACTACTCAAGAAAGCGCTTGGAATTCTTCTATTTTCATAGTGGTGTCTTACATATATATATATATATATATATATATATATATATATATATATATATATATATATATATATATATATATATATATATATATATATATTATATATATATATATATATATATATTTTTATATATATATATATATATATATATATATATATATATATATATATATATATATATATATATATATATATATATATATAATATATGCATGCAGGGGATGAGATGAAAAGCTGTAAGCCACCTGCCTGAAAGATGGCTGCCTTGGATCAAAAGTTCTAGCAGGTGGCTTATAGCTTTTCATCTCATCCCCTGCATGCATCGACCAACTAGAGATTTTTACGTAGGTTCGAGTCTCCTTCGGCCAGAGATCAGTGTTTGTCTTTGTGAATACGTATTTCGCCTGCTCTTGCTCTGGAACTAACTTTGTTGCAAACCTTTGCGCTTTCTCTAATTTCTTGACGTGCTTGACCAGGTGTGGGTTCCTATATATATATATATATATATATATATATATATATATATATATATATATATAAAATATATATATATATATATATATATATATATATATATATATATATAATTCGACTTTATCTCCACATAAAAATTCTCGCTTATTTCGGTCTGGCTCACAGCCGCTGACAGGCCTATCGATATTTAATAATTAGTAGTGACTCCGGAACTAATTATCGTATGATTAAAAATTGGTTTACGTGATTCAAAAATTTTAATGAAAATTAAATGTTTTATATTGCCTATGAAGCCAATAAAACAGTCAATATGATAAGCAATGTAAATCTAGGCCACAACTGCTACGGCTCTTAAGAAAATTAAGTGTCAGTGATATGATTTTTACCTCAGTGAGGAAGATAAGAAGACTGTTTTGAGGGGAGGAAGAATCATACAGATGGTGATACAAGTATGAATCTTGTCATGTTATTTTATGCAGGTCACTTTTCTAATCTCCCTGTTAAACTTTCCGAAAGAAAAGGCTGCCATTTTTTTCCATATAATGAAACTTGTTTTATGTACTCGCCTAATTGTGGTTGCAAGGGTCGAGACTCAGCTCCTGGCAACGCCTCTTCACTGATCGCTACTGGGTCCTCTCTCTCCCTGCTCCATGAGCTTTATCATACCTCGTCAGGCCGATTTCCCTTAGCCTTTCTTCGTAGGACATTCCCCTTAGCTCTGGAACTAACCTTGTTGCAAACCTTTGCGCTTTCTCTAATTTCTTGACGTGCTTGACCAGGTGTGGGTTCCAACCTGGTGCTGCATACTCCAGTATGGGCCTGACGTACACGGAGTACAGTGTCTTGAACGATTCCTTACTAAGGTATCGGAACGCTATTCTTAGGTTTGCCAGGCGCCCATATGCTGTTAGTTACCATGTTGTCCTAGGCACATGGCGATTAGACACTAGGCCTATAGTATATGCATGCGTGTATGTGTGTGTGTGTGTTTGTGTGTGGGTGTATGTGTGTGTGTGTATGTGTGTATGTGTGTGTGTGTGTGTACTCACCTATTTGTGGTTGCAGGGGTCGAATCAGAGCTCCTGGCCCCGCCTCGGTCACTCTACCCGCTCCTTGAGCTTTATCATAACCTCTCCTTAAAGCTATGGATCCTGCCTCCACTACATCACTTCCCAGACTACGCATTCCACTTTCTGACAACTCTGTGACTGAAGAAATATTTCCTAACATCCCTGTGGTTCATCTGAGTCTTCAACTTCCAACTGTGACCCCTTGTTGTTGTGTCCCACCTCTGGAACATTCTGTCTCTGTCCCCCTTGTCGATTTCTCTCAGTATTTTATATGTCGTTATCATATCCCCTCTATCCCTCCTGTCTTCCAATGTCATCAGGTCGATTTCCCGTAACCTCTCCTCGTAGGACATACCCCTTAGCTCCGGGACTAGTCTTGTTGCAAACCTCTGCACTTTTTCTAGTTTCCTTACATGCTTGACTAAGTGAGGGTTCCAAACTGGCGCTGCATACTCCAGTATGGGCCTAACGTACACAGTGTACAGGGTCCTGAATGACTCCTTATTAAGATGTCGGAATGCTGTTCTTAGGTTTGCCAGGCGTCTGTATGCTGCAGCAGTTATTTGGTTGATGTGCGCCTCAGGAGATGTGCCCGGTGTTATACTCACCCCAAGATCCTTTTCCTTGAGTGAGGTTTGTAGTCTCTGGCCCCCTAGACTATACTCCGTCTGTGGTCTTCTTTGCCCTTCCCCAATCTTGATGACTTTGCATATGGTGGGGTTGAATTCCAGGAGCCAGTTGCTGGACCATGCCTGCAGCCTGTCCAGATCCCTTTGTAGTTCTGCCTGGTCCTCTTCCGATTGAATTCTTCTCATCAACTTCACATCATCTGCAAACAGGGACACTTCAGAGTCTATTCCTTCTGTCATGTCGTTCACAAATACCAGAAACAGCACCGGACCTAGGACTGATTCCTGTGGCACCCCGCTCGTTACAAGCGCCCAATCTGACACCTCGCCACGTACCATGACTCGCTGTTGTCTTCCTGACATGTATTCCCTGATCCATTGTAGTGCCTTCCCTGTTATTCCTGCCTGGTCCTCCAACTTTTGCACTAATCTCTTGTGTGGAACTGTGTCAAACGCCTTATTACAGTCCAAGAAAATGCAATTACCCACCCCTCTCTCTCTTGTCTTACTGCCGTCACCCTGTCATAGAACTCCAATAGGTTTGTGACGCAGGATTTCCCATCCCTGAAACCATGCTGGCTGTCGTTGATAAGCTCATTCCTTTCTAGGTGCTCCACCACTCTTCTCCTGATAATCTTCTCCATGACCTTGCATACTATACATGTCAGTGACACTGTCCTGTAGTTTAGTGTTGTAATCACCTAGTTGTACTCACCTAATTGTGGTTGCAGGGGTCGAGACTCAGCTCCTGGCCCCGCCTCTTCACTGGTTGCTACTGGGTCCCCTCCCCGCTCCATGAGCTTTATCATACCTCGTCATTCTCTATGGCTGAAGAAATACTTCCTAACATCCCTTTGACTCATCTGAGTCTTCAACTTCCAATTGTGACCCCTTGTTTGTGTGTCCCCTCTCTGGAACATCCTGTCTCTATCTACCTTGTCTATTCCACGCAGTATTTTGTATGTCGTAATCATGTCTCCCCTAAACCTCATGTCCTCCAGTGTTGTCAGGCCAATTTCCGTTAACCTTTCTTCGTAGGACATTCCCCTTAGCTCTGGAACTAACCTTGTTGCAAACCGTTGCACTTTCTCTAACTTCTTGACGTGCTTGACCAAGTATGGGTTCCAAACTGATGCTGCATACTCTAGTATGGGCCTGACGTACACGGTGTACAGTGTCTTGAACGATACCTTACTAAGGTATCGGAACGCTATTCTTAGGTTTGCCAGTCGTCCGTATGCTGCAGCAGTAATCTGGTTGGTGTGTGCTCCCGGAGACGTGCTTGGTGTTATACTCACCCCAAGATCTTTCTCCTTGAGCGAGGTTTGCAGTTTTTGGCCACCTAGACTATACTCTGTCTTCATGACTTTGCATTTGGCAGAGTTAAATTCGAGAAGCCAGTTGCTGGACCAGGTGTCCAGCATGTCCAGGTCTCCTTGACATGTATTATTGTACAATAACCCAGCATCCACTGATCTACTTCAGTATCCACTTATCTACCCCAGCATCCACTGATCTACCCCAGCAGTCACTGATCTATCACAGCATCCACTGATCTACCCTAGCATCCATTGATCTACCCCAGCAGTCACTGATCTATCCCAGCATCCACTTATCTACCCCAGCATCCACTGATCTACCCCAGCATCCACTGATCTACACCAGCATCAACTGATCTACCCCAAAATTCATTGATCTACCCCATCTTCCTGCCTGATCTTCATCTGATTTAATTCTCCTCATTAATTTCACATCATCTGCGAACAGGGACACTTCTGAGTC
This sequence comes from Cherax destructor, assembly GCA_009830355.1. Classification (NCBI taxonomy): domain Eukaryota; kingdom Metazoa; phylum Arthropoda; class Malacostraca; order Decapoda; family Parastacidae; genus Cherax; species Cherax destructor. The sequence continues at coordinate 80,130 of WNWK01004598.1, read as the reverse complement.
TATCCCGTCCGTCATGTCATTCACATATACCAAGAATAGCACTGGTCCTAGTACTGACCCCTGTGGGACCCCGCTCGTCACAGGCGCCCACTGTGATACCTCATCACGTACCATGACCCGTTGTTTTCTCCCTGTTAGGTATTCTCTGATCCATTGCAGTGCCCTTCCTGTTATACACGTCTGTGTGCTAGTTATCATTTTGTCCAAGGCACATGTCGATTAGACACTAGCGTTTTATATTTGTGTTGTGTGTGTGTGTGTGTGTGTGTGTGGGGGAGTGTGTGTGTGTGTTAGTTACCATTTTGTTACCATTTTGTCCTAGGCACATGTCAATTAGACACTAGGCCTGTTGTATGTATGTGTGTGTGTGTGTGTGTGTGTGTAATGAAACACTTCGAAATGTTTCTGCCCCACCGGGAATTGAACCCGGCCCCTCCGTGCGTGAAGCGAAAGCTTTACCCACTAGGCCACCGGGGGCTGTGTGTGTGTGTGTGTGTGTGTGTGTGTGTGTGTGTGTGTGTGTGTGTGTGTGGGGTGTGTGTGTGGGGTGTGTTTATGTGTGTGTGAGTGTGTGTGTGTGTGTGTGTGTGTGTGTGAGTGTGAGTGTGTGTAGTAGTTACCATTTGTCCAAGGCTCATGTCTATTAGACACTAGGTCTGTTGTATATGTGTGTGTGTGTGTGTGTGTGTTTGTGTGTGTGTGTGTTTGTGTGTGTGTGTGTGTGTGTGTGTGTGTGTGTGTGTGTGTGTGTGACTCACCTAATTGTACTCACCTAATTGTGGTTGCAGGGGTCGAGACTCAGCTCCTGGCCTCGCCTCTTCGCTGCCCGCTACTGGGTCTCTGCTCTCCCTGCTCCATGAGCTTTATCATACCTCGTCTTTAAACTGTGTATGGTTCCTGCCTCCACTATATCTTTCTCTAGACTATTCCACTTCCTGACTACTCTATGGCTGAAAAAATGCTTCCTAACATCCCTTTGACTCATCTGAGTCTTCAGCTTCCAGTTGTGTCCCCTTGTTTCTGAGTTCCCTCTCTGGAAAATCATGTCACTGTCTACCTTGTCGATTCCCCGCAGTATTTTGTATGTCGTTATCATGTCTCCTCTGACCCTTCTTTCCTCCAGTGTTGTTAGTCCTATTTCCCTCAGCCTTTCTTCATAGGACAGACCCCTGAGTTGTGGAACTAACCTTGTCGCAAACCTTTGCACTTTCTCTAGTTTCTTTACGTGCTTGACCAGGTGTGGGTTCCAGACTGGTGCTGCATATTCTAGTATGGGCCTGACGTACACGGTGTACAGTGTCTTGAACGATTCCTTGTTAAGGTAACGGAACGTTAATCTTAGGTTTGCCAGTCGCCCATATGCTGCCGCAGTTATCTGGTTGATGTGTGCCTCCGGAGACGTGCTTGGCGTTATACTCACCCCAAGGTCTTTCTCCTTTGCCGAGGTTTGTAGCCTTTGTCCGCTTATCCTGTACTCTGTCAGCGGTCTTCTTTGCCCTTCTCCGATCTTCATGACTTTGCATTTGGTGGGATTGAATTCGAGAAGCCATTTGCTAGACCAGATGTCAAGCTTGTCCAGGTCTGTTTAAAGTCCTGCTTGGTCCTCCTCCGATGTGATTCTCCTCATTAATTTCACATCATCTGTGAACAGAGACACTTCTGAGTCTATCCCATCCGTCATGTCATTTACATATACCAAGAATAACACTGGTCCTAGGACTCACCCCTGCGGTACGCCGCTCGTCACAGGCGCCCACTGTGATACCTCATCACGCACCATGACCCGTTGTTGCCTCCCTGTGAGGTATTCCCTGATCCATTCCAGTGCCCTTCCTGTTCTACATGCTTGTTCTTCCAACTTCTTTACTAATCTCATGTGAGGTACTGTGTCGAAGGCCTTCCTGCAGTCCAGGAAAATGCAATCAACCCACCCTTCTCTCTCTTTCCTTACCTCTGTTACTTTATCATAGAACTCTAGGAGGTTTGTTACACAGGATTTGCCTTCCCGGAATCCGTGCTGTCTGGTGTTTATTATCCTGTTCAGCTCGAGGTGCTCCATCATTCTTTTCCTGATGATTTTCTCCAGGACTTTGCACACTATACATGTAAGTGACACTGGTCTATAGTTTAGTGCCTCTTTTCTGTCTCCTTTTTTAAAGATGGGGACTACGTTGGCCTTCTTCCATACATCAGGTAACTGCCCATTTTCAAGGGATGTGTTGAATATTATGGTAAGTGGCACACTCAGTACCTCAGCTCCTTCCCGAAGAACCCACGGGGAGATATTGTCCGGACCCATCGCCTTTGAGGTATCAAGGTCACTGAGTAACTGCTTCACCTCCTCCTCAGTTGTGTGTATGCCCTCTAGCACTTGATACATTCCTTGTTGGTGACGCACCCCGTTTTGTCTACCCAGTTGCCTTCCTTCCTCCACTGTGAATACTTCCTTAAACCTCAAGTTGAGCTCCTCACATACCTCTTGATCGTTACTTGTGAGTTCCCCATCTTCTCTCCTCAGCCTTATCACCTGGTCTTTAACTGTTGTCTTCCTTCTGATGTGACTGTACATCAGTTTCGGGTCAGACTTAACTTTCGATGCTATGTCATTTTCGTACTGTTTCTGGGCCTCCCTCCGTACCTGTGCATACTCGTTTCTAGCTCTTCTACTAATCTCTTTGTTTACTTGGGTTCTTTGCCTTCTGTACCTTTTCCATTCTCTGACACTCTGAGTCTTTGCCTCCCTGCACCTTTGGGTAAACCAGGGGCTCTTTCTGGCCTTCCCGTTTAATCTTTTTCCTCTGGGTATAAACCGTTCCTCTGCCTCCTTGCACTTTGCCCCTACGTATTCCATAATTTCATTTATTGTCTGTCCGTCCATTTCCCTTTCCCACTGAACCTTCTGCAGGAAATTCCTCATGCCTGTTTAGTTTCCTCTTTTAAAATCTGGTTTGTCTCTTTCGGTACCGCTTTCCCTCTCCACCTGTAGCTCTATAATGTACTCAAAGCTCAGCACCATATGGTCACTAGCTCCCAGGGGGCTCTCGTGTGTTATGTCTTCAATATCTGAGCTGTTCAGGGTGAATACAAGGTCCAGTCTTGTGTGTGTGTGTGTCAGAATTGCATAAAAATAAGTTGGCATCAGAGGAAGAATATATAATTAAATCTATTCCATAGAAATTAAATAAATTCCCATCTCACTCCTTCATCTCTTCTCTTTCTTATTTTTTCTTTTTTTACACAGGGTTGCACAAGGTTAGGGTAAGGTTCCTAACTTTATTTACAATTTATGAGCTGTTACATACATCAGCTCATTTGAAAGTCTTTTTAGTGTTATGCCACATACAGATATGGAACAGGATAAGTTGAAGCCATCTGCGGGCCAGCGATTTCATTTGATCAACTGACTATTTCGCTGATGTCATTATGCTGAACAAACATGTTCCAGAATCGAGTCATCTTAGGAATAAATGATCTCAGATGAAGTGATGTTCTTGAGAAGGGAACAGTCAGGGTGAAGTTGCTTTTTTGATGTGTAGAAGCTCACTTCTCGCTGTCCTCGGAGTGGAGCCAAGTGGGGTACTTTGACAATATTGGCCTTGTACATAACAGTAAAGCCACCCACATCCCTGCGGTGTTGAAGACTCTGCTGAAATGACAGATCTATCCAGGCTGGGAGATGAGGCGTCTTGCTCTGTTCTCTATTCTGTCAAGAAGTCGCAGATGAGATGGAAGGCAGGCAATCCAAGAAAGTGGAGCATACTCAAGGTGTGAGGGTACTTGTGCCTCTTACAGAATCTTGCAATCTATTCTGTTGAGCAGATACAGATATATCGAAGGGCTGTAAGTTTCCTGGCCGCTTTGTTTGCAAGATTTACAACGCGAGGGGTGAAGAAGCCTCGTGATGGGGGGTTGAGAAGGCTAGAGAAGGGTGTTGAAAGGCTATGAAAGGAGGTTGAAAAGGCAAGAGAATAGGGTTAAGAATTCTAGAGAAGAGGCATTGAAAAGGTTAGTGATAAAGATGGAGAAGGCTGGGGAGGGGGTTAGAGAGCTAGCAAAGAGTTTTGAAGAAGGACAAGAAAGAGATAGGTGGGCGTTGACGAACTGGAAAACAGGATTAAGAGGGTATAGAGAATTGGATTAAGTGTTTGGCAAGAGGTATAGAAAACTAGATTAGTATGCGGAAGAGAGTAAATGAATGGAGGGAGATAGATGATGGTGACAAGGGAGAGAGGAAGGGAGAAAATAGTGTAAAAGAAAGGAGGACGGTGCATAATAGTGTAAATGACAAGGGGAATGAAGTTGAGGTTGTAAGGATAGGGGGTATAGGAGAAAATGGGATGAAGGTGTAAAGGAAGAGATAGCAAGATAATAGGTGTAAAAGGGAGGGAGGTAGGGGGAGGAGTGTGTAGAGAAAGAGAGGATGGAGGGGAATAGGGAAAAGAAAAGGGACTTTAATTAAATAAGACGATATAATTGAAGACACGACGACAAAGACCTCGAGAGTTAAAATGGAAGGAAGGAAGTGGTGGAGGCAAGATACTGCGAATGAAATAGGAGCAAAGGACGGAAAGAAAGAGGGTAAAGCAAAGGTGGTAAAATAAGAAAGGTAAAAAAAAAAGTTTAAAAGTTATGAGAGGGAGAGATGATTAAAATGGATAGAAAGAGGAATGAAAAAGCTTAAAGGAAGAGGAGCTCGAATTTTAAATGGCCAGAGAAGTGAAAAGAAAATCAATGGAAGAGATGGAGAAAGATTGTAATGGTAGGGAAGGAGGAGTATAATACTGAGTGTAATGGTAGGGAAGGAGGAGTATAATACTGAGTGTAATGGTAGGGAAGGAGGAGTATAATACTGAGTGTAATGGTAGGGAAGGAGGAGTATCATACTGAGTGTAATGGTAGGGAAGGAGGAGTATCATACTGAGTGTAATGGTAGGGAAGGAGGAGTATCATACTGAGTGTAATGGTAGGGAAGGAGGAGTATCATACTGAGTGTAATGGTAGGGAAGGAGGAGTATCATACAGAGTGTAATGGTAGGGGAGGAGGAGTATCATACTGAGTGTAATGATAGGGATGGAGGAGTATCATACTGGGTGTAATGGTAGGGAAGGAGGCGTATCATACTGACATTAAGTAGGAGACACATACATATATATATTATTGAAATCACGAAACAAGTGATTTTGAATCATTAACAGAACTGCGGCTAGCCAGGATTCGATCTTGCGTCACTATGCCCAGCTCTCTGAGAATAGGACAATGTACGCATCACTCTATCCACTGGACCAACAATCCTCAAACACCAGCTTGTGTGTGTGTGTGTATTTGGGTTTGTGTGTGTGTGTGTGTGTGTATTTGGGTTTGTGTGTGTGTGTTAGTTACCAGTTGTCAAAGACACTTGTTGATAGACACTTGGCCTTATATATGTATGTGTGTGTGTACTCACCTATTTGTGGTGGCAGGGGTCGAGACTCAGCTCCTGGCCCCGCCTCTTCACTAACCGCTGATAGGTCCTCTCTCTCCCTGCTCCATGAGTTTTATCATACCTCGTTGTTTCTGTGTTCCATCTCTGGAACATCCTGTCTCTATCCACCTTATCTATTCCTCGCAGCATTTTGTATGTCGTTATCATGTCTCCCCTAACCCTCCTGTCCTCCAGTGTCGTCAGGCCGATTTCCCTTAACCTAAATGAATCAGTCTGTCTTTTTGTCTCTTCTGTGTGTGTGTGTGTGTTTGTTAGTGACTTATTCACAACGTGTAAACGTCACTTGGTCTCTCTGTATGCATATATTTTTGCAAATAACAATACATATCTGTGTGATGTGTAGAGATGTAATATAAGCCAAAATGAGTAGGTCTTAGCTCCGGGACTAGTCTTGTTGCAAACCTTTGCACTTTCTCGAGCTTCTTCACATGCTTGGCTAGGTGTGGGTTCCAAACTGGTGCTGCATACTCCAGTATGGGCCTAACGTACACCGTGTACAAGGTCCTGAACGATTCTTTATTAAGATGTCGGAATGCTGTTCTTAGGTTTGCTAGGCGCCCATATGCTGCAGCAGTTATTTGATTGATGTGCGCCTCAGGAGATGTTCCTGGTGTTATACTCACCCCAAGATCTTTTTCCTTGATTGAGGTTTGCAGTCTCTGGCCCCCTAGGCTGTACTCCGTCTGCGGTCTTCTTTGCCCTTCCCCAATCTTCATGACTTTGCACTTGGTGGGGTTGAACTCCAGGAGCCAGTTGCTGGACCAGGCTTGCAGCCTGTCCAGATCCCTTTGTAGTTCTGCCTGGTCCTCGTCCGATTGAATTCTTCTCATCAACTTCACATCATCTGCAAACAGGGACACTTCGGAGTCTATTCCTTCCGTCATGTCGTTCACAAATACCAGAAACAGCACTGGTCCCAGGACTGACCCCTGTGGAACCCCGCTCGTCACCGGCGCCCACTCTGACACCTCGCCACGTACCATGACTCGCTGCTGTCTTCCTGACAGGTATTCCCTGATCCAATGTAGTGCCTTCCCTGTTACCCCTGCCTGGTCCTCCAGCTTCTGCACTAATCTCTTGTGTGGAACTGTGTCAAACGCCTTCTTACAATCCAAGAATATGCAATCTACCCACCCCTCTCTCTCTTGCCTTATTGCTGTCACCCTGTCGTAGAACTCCAGTAGGTTTGTGACACAGGATTTCCCGTCCCTGAAACCGTGTTGGCCGTCGTTGATAAGCTCATCCCTTTCTAGGTGCTCAACCACTCTTCTCCTGACTATCTTCTCCATGACCTTGCATACTATACATGTCAGTGACACTGGTCTGTAGTTTAGTGCTACGTTCCTGTCTCCTTTTTTAAAAATTGGAACTACATTTGCTGTCTTCCAAACCTCAGGTAGTTGCCCTGTTTCGATAGATGTGTTGAAGATCGTTGTTAGGGGTACACATAGCTCCTCTGCTCCCTCTCTCAGGACCCATGGAGAGATGTTATCTGGCCCCATCGCCTTTGAGGTATCTAGCTCGCTTAGTAGCCTCTTCACACCTGTGTGTGTGTGTGTACTCACCTAATTGTACTCACCTAATTGTGGTTGCAGGGGTCGAGACTCAGCTCCTGGCCCCGCCTCTGCACTGTCCGCTACTGGGTCTCTGCTCTCCCTGCTCCGTGAGCTTTATCATACCTTGTCTTAAAACTATGTATGGTTCCCGCCTCCACTATATCGTTCGCTAAACTATTCCACTTCCTAACTACTCTATGGCTGAAGAATTGCTTCCTAACATCCCTCTGACTCATCTGAGTCTTCAGCTTCCAGTTGTGTCCCCTTGTTTCTGTGTTTCCTCTCTGGAACATCCTGTCACTATCTACCTTGTCGATTCCCCGCAGTATTTTGTATGTCGTTATCATGTCTCCTCTAACCCTTCTGTCCTCCAGTGTTGTTAGTCCTATTTCCCTCAACCTTTCTTCATAAGAACTAACCTTGTCGCAAACCTTTGCACTTTCTCTAATTTCTTGTGTGTGTGTGTGTGTACTCACCTAATTGTACTCACCTAATTGTGGTTGCAGGGGTCGAGTCTCAGCTCCTGGCCCCGCCTCTTCGCTGTCTGCTACTGGGTCTCTGCTCTCCCTGCTCCATGAGCTTTATCATACCTTGTCTTAAAACTATGTATGGTTCCTGTGTGTGTGTGTGTGTGTCACTGTATCTGACTCTTACTTCCCTTGCTCTCTCTCTCTCTTTCTCTCTCTCTCTCTCTCACACACACACACATGCACACTATAACCATAAAGCACACACACACGCGCGTGCGCGCGTAGACGCATATACAACAGGTTTAGTGTTTAATTGTATGTATGCATGTGTGTGTGTGGTGTTAGGTGTTTGTGGTGTGTGGTTGTGTGTATAGGTGCCTGAGTACACACCCAATTCTCACCTAATTGTGTTTACAGGGATTAAGTCATGGCTCCCACCCTTCATATCTCAATTATTCCTTCTCTTGAAAATCTGGATTGCTTTTCTCCACCATCACTTTGTCTGTTTCGTTCCTATTACTTACCAGAGATTGAAAAAGTATTTTCTAACGCTTCTGTGGCTCATCTACATATTCAACTGTCAACTATTTTCCGAACTCCCTCTCCTCGCTTCTCAAACTGTCTTTCACTACACAATGTCTAAACTCCCGAGAATTTTGTTTGTTGTGGAATATCATCCAGGTCCACAACTTTATTATTAGATTTATACATAGCAGGTACTGGATTTATAAGTAGTTACTACTACACTGATATGTAGTTATTAGATTTAAAAGTAGCAGGTACTGGATTTATAAATATCACGTAATGGATTTATAAGCAGTAGTTACTTGTTCTCTCTAGGCTGGAATACTGCTGTTGACTAACGGCCCCTTTCAAGGCAGGCGATATAGCAGATCTGGAAAATATACAGAGAACTTTCACTGCACATATAAGTACAGTAAAGCACCTCAGTTACTGGGACCATTTGAAGTCTCTTGACCTGTACTCCTTGAAACGCAGGCTAGAAAGACACATAATTTACACCTGAAAACTCCTAGAGGGACTAGTTTCAAATCTGCACACAGAAATCACTCCCAACGAAAGCAAAAGATACATCAGGTGATGCAACATCCCCCCACTGAAAAGCACGGGTGCTATGAGTACATTAAACGATAATACAGTAAGTGTCAGGGGCCAATGATTGTTCAACTGCCTCCCAGCATACGTAAGGGGGATTACCAATAGACTCCTAGCTGCCTGCAAGAAGGAACTGGACAGACACCTAAAGTCAGTGCCGAACGTCGGTTTGCATGCGGCCAGCAGTAACAGCTTGGTTGTTCAGACTCTAATCCACTCCCACTGCGAGGCCTGGTTAAGGACCGGGCCGCGGGGGCGTTGATCCCCGGAAAACCCTCCAGGTAGATTCCAAGTAGTTCTTATATGAAGCGGTGTTAAAAATGGATTCAGAGCATCATGGGAAATATAGAAAGATGTTGCAGTTATTCTCGTCTTTATTAACAATGACCAGCATCAAGGTATCCAAGCTTCCCCCCACCCACCCCTTCTTCATCCTCTTTCCATCCTTCTTTCTTCCTCCTTCCATCCTCCTCTTCCATGAAGGAACCCAAATGCTGAAGAATAAAAAGTCACAGTACCGAGAGTGGAACAATACACAAATAACCCGCACTCTGGAGACAAACTTATGACGACGTTTCGATCCAACCTGAACTTGTTAATAATGATCCAAGTCGGACCAAAATGTCCTCGTAAGTTTTAGTCTTCTAAGTGAGGTTTATCTGTGTAACCCAAATGTTGACCAACCTACGACTCCACTAGCCATTTTTAACACAAACTTAGTGTTTAAGATGCCATGCTAAGACGGTTGTAAGTCATGAAGAACTCACTCTCTCAAGAAAGTAACGTTCATACACACTCTCAGAGTAGCAGAAGGATTATTCAGACAACTGAAAGAGACCTTCAGATCCCCGACCCAAGTAAGCAGGGTCCTGAAGCGCTGAAGCAGGAGTTTCTATACAAGGAATCGATAACCCCGGGACAGGTAACTGAATTTCAGATTTATTTTTTGCCTAGTTGGAGTGGTTTGTAAGTGAAGCGGTGGGCAGGAATATAGATTTCTGATGTTGAGCATCAGGAAGACATTACTGGGACCCTTAGATGAGGTTAGGCTGGTTGTCTGTGCTCTTGGTGTTCTGTGTTCACCAGTGTGTCCATGTGTGTGTGTTCAGTAGTGTTGGCTTACGCAAGTGCTCATCAGAACGCCAGTGGGTGGTCACAGGTGCTCATCAGAACACCGGTGAGTCACAGGTGCTCATCAGAACACCGGTGAGTCACTGGTGCTCATCAGAGCATCGGTGAGTCACAGGTGCTCATCAGAACACCGGTGAGTCACAGGTGCTCATTAGAACACCGGTGAGTCACAGGTGCTCATTAGAACACAAGTGAGTCACAGGTGCTCATCAGAACACCGGTGAGTCACAGGTGCTCATCAGAACACCGGTGAGTCACAGGTGCTCATTAGAACACCGGTGAGTCACAGGTGCTCATTAGAACACAAGTGAGTCACAGGTGCTCATCAGAACACCGGTGAGTCACAGGTGCTCATCAGAACACCGGTGAGTCACAGGTGCTCATCAGAACACCGGTGAGTCACAGGTGCTCATCAGAACACCGGTGAGTCACAGGTGCTCATCAGAACACCAGTGAGTCACAAGTGCTCATCAGAACACCGGTGAGTCACAGGTGCTCATCAGAACACCGGTGAGTCACAGGTGCTCATCAGAACACCGGTGAGTCACAGGTGCTCATCAGAACACCGGTGAGTCACAGGTGCTCATCAGAACATCGGTGAGTCACAGGTGCTCATCAGAACACCGGTGAGTCACAGGTGCTCATCAGAACACCGGTGAGTCACAGGTGCTTATCAGAACACCGGTGAGTCACAAGTGCTCATCAAAACACCAGTGGATGCTCATAAGTGTTCTCAACCGTATCACTAAATGCTCAAAATATTCATCAGCACATCGATGGGTGTTCAGTGTGCTCGGTGAACGCGATCAGTCACAGACGGTAGTTCTTACTAAAGCGATGACTGGAATCCATTCGGTGCACCAGCCACCACGCAGGTGTGCGCCAGGTTACCTCTTATGAAATCAACGGCCAAATAAACCTCATTAATGAGTCCCATACCTAAACAGACGACAACACTCCAATCTTCACAGACAATAAATGAAATGATGGAATACGTAGGGGCAAAGTGCAAGGAGGCAGAGGAACGGTTTATACCCAGAGGAAAAAGATTAAATGGGAAGGCCAGAAAGAGCCCCTGGTTTACCCAAAGGTGCAGGGAGGCAAAGACTCAGAGTGTCAGAGAATGGAAAAGGTACAGAAGGCAAAGAACCCAAGTAAACAAAGAGAGTAGTAGAAGAGCTAGACACGAGTATGCACAGGTACAAAGGGAGGCAACAACGGGTCATGGTGCGTGGTGAGGTATCACAGTGGGCGCCTGTGACGAGCGGTGTACCGCAGGGGTGAGTCCTAGGACCAGTGTTATTCCTGGTATATGTAAATGACATGACGGACGGGATAGACTCAGAAGTGTCTCTATTCGCGGATGATGTGAAAATAATGAGGAGAATCACATCGGAAGAGGACCAGGCAGGGCTGCAAACAGACCTGGACAAGCTCGACATCTGGTCTAGCAATAGGCTTCTTGAATTCAATCCCTCCAAATGCAAAGTCATGAGGATCGGAGAAGGGCAAAGAAGACCGCTGACAGAGTACAAGCTAGGCGGACAAAGGCTACAAACCTCGGCAAAGGAGAAAGACCTTGGAGTGAGTATAACGCCAAGCACGTCTCCGGAGGCACACATCAACCAGATAACTGCTGCAGCATATGGGCGACTGGCAAACCTAAGATTAGCGTTCCGTTACCTTAACAAGGAATTGTTCAAGACACTGTATACCGTGTACGTCAGGCCCATACTAGAATATGCAGCACCAGTCTGGAACCCACACCTGGTCAAGCACGTAAAGAAACTAGAAAAAGTGCAAAGGTTTGCGACAAGGTTAGTTCCACAACTCAGGGGTCTGTCTTATGAAGAAAGATTGAGGGAAATAGGACTAACAACACTGGAGGAAAGAAGGGTAAGAGGAGACATGATAACGACATACAAAATACTGCAGGGAATTGACAAGGTAGATAGTGACAGGATGTTTCAGAGAGGGAACACAGAAACAAGGGGACACAACTGGAAGCTGAAGACTCAGATGAGTCAAAGGGATGTCAGGAAGCATTTCTTCAGCCACAGAGTAGTCAGGAAGTGGAATAGTCTAGAGAAAGATATAGTGGAGGCAGGAACCATACATAGTTTTAAGACAAGGTATGATAAAGCTCATGGAGCAGGGAGAGCAGAGACCCAGTAGCAGACAGCAAAGAGGAGGGGCCAGGAGCTGAGTCTCGACCCCTGCAACCACAATTAGGTGAGGCCCAGAAACAGTACGAAAACGACATAGCATCGAAAGTTAAGTCCGACCCGAAGCTGATGTACAGTCACATCAGAAGGAAGACAACAGTTAAAGACCAGGTGATAAGGCTGAGGAGAGAAGATGGGGAACTCACAAGCAATGATCAAGAGGTATGTGAGGAGCTCAACTTGAGGTTTAAGGAAGTATTCACAGTGGAGGAAGGAAGGCAGCTGGGTAGACAGGACGGGGTGCGTCACCAACAAGGGATGTATCAAGTGCTAGAGGGCATACACACAACTGAGGAGGAGGTGAAGCAGTTACTCAGTGACCTTGATACCTCAAAGGCGATGGGTCCGAACAATATCTCCCCGTGGGTTCTTCAGGAAGGGGCTGAGGTACTGAGTGTGCCACTTACCATAATATTCAACACATCCCTTGAAAATGGGCAGATACCTGAGGTATGGAAGAAGGCCAATGTAGTCCCCATCTTTAAAAAAAGGAGACAGAAAAGAGGCACTAAACTATAGACCGGTGTCACTTACATGTATAGTGTGCAAAGTACTGGAGAAAATCATCAGGAAAAGAATGGTGGAGCACCTCGAGCTGAACAGGATAATAAACACCAGACAGCACGGATTCCGGGAAGGCAAATCCTGTGTAACAAACCTCCTAGAGTTCTATGATAAAGTAACAGAGGTAAGGCAAGAGAAAGAAGGGTAGGTTGATTGAATTTTCCTGGACTGCAGGAAGGCCTTCGACACAGTTCCTCACATGAGATTAGTAAAGAAGTTGGAAGAACAAGCATGTATAACAGGAAGGGCACTGGAATGGATCAGGGAATACCTCACAGGGAGGCAACAACGGGTCATGGTGCGTGATGAGGTATCACAGTGGGCGCCTGTGACGAGCGGCGTACCGCAAGGGTCAGTCCTAGGACCAGTGCTATTCTTGGTATATGTAAACGACATGACGGATGGGATAGACTCAGAAGTGTCTCTGTTCGCAGATGATGTGAAGTTAATGAGGAGAATCACATCGGAAGAGGACCAAGCAGGACTTCAAACAGACCTGGACAAGCTTGACATCTGGTCTAGCAAATGGCTTCTCGAATTCAATCCCACCAAATGCAAAGTCATGAAGATCGGAGAAGGGCAAAGAAGACCGCTGACAGAGTACAGGCTAGGTGGACAAAGGCTACAAACCTCGGCAAAGGAGAAAGACCTTGGGGTGAGTATAACGCCAAGCACGTCTCCGGAGGCACACATCAACCAGATAAATGCGGCAGCATATGGGCGACTGGCAAACCTAAGATTAGCGTTCCGTTACCTAAACAAGGAATCGTTCAAGACACTGTACACCGTGTACGTCAGGCCCATACTAGAATATGCAGCACCAGTCTGGAACCCACACCTGGTCAAGCACGTAAAGAAACTAGAGAAAGTGCAAAGGTTTGCGACAAGGCTAGTTCCACAACTCAGGGTCTGTCCTATGAAGAAAGGTTGAGGAAATAGGACTAACAACACTGGAGGAGAGAAGGGTCAGAGGAGACATGATAACGACATACAAAATACTGCGGGGAATCGACAAGGTAGACAGTGACAGGATGTTCCAGAGAGGGAACACAGAAACAAGGGGACACAACTGGAAGCTGAAGACTCAGATGAGTCAAAGGGATGTTAGGAAGCATTTCTTCAGCCACAGAGTAGTCAGGAAGTGGAATAGTCTAGAGAAAGATATAGTGGAGGCAGGAACCATACATAGTTTTAAGACGAGGTATGATAAAGCTCATGGAGCAGGGAGAGCAGAGACCCAGTAGCGGACAGCGAAGAGGCGGGGCCAGGAGCTGAGTCTCGACCCCTGCAACCACAATTAGGTGAGTACAATTAGGTGAGTACAGGTGAGGAGAGACGTAGTTGTCGGAAGTGTCGCACCGGCTGGTCGCTGCGTCTGCTTTGGACAAACTACGACTGGTGACAATTGCTGGCGTGAGAATGAATGAAAGTGGTCTTTATTGGCAAGATAGAATTTAACATCGAGATTATCATGACGAGCATCTTCAATTTCACAAGCAAAACAACCGATGAATTTATACGGTTCAAGAACATAAGAACATAAAAATGGAGGAACACTGTAGCAGGCCTATTTACCCACACAAGGCAAGTCCTTATTAAAACCAAAAGTTTAATGCTCTGTTTAATTATGTGAGAGATTTTAAGGTCAGTCCTGCGGAATTAAAATATTCTTGAGTGCTGGTCAGCTGGGGATATGAAGTACGAATGAATGATTAAGAAAAGCGACAGGATGATAAATGAGACACTTGTGGCATATTTGGATATCTTTATTCTGAAAACATTTCCAGAATAAAGATACCCATATGTTGCACAAGTTTCTCATTTATCCTTAGGTGATATGCAGCCTTAATGAGTATTGAATGGTTGATTGGCTTTAAACCTATTAACTACGGGTTTTCATTGGCTAATTTGGCTCGCCTGACACCTGACTCGAAGCAAGACGAGCAGGAATGTTAGTAGAACTAATGAGAAATGCTTCCTGCATATGGAAAGAGAATGGAGAAATGTATGATAAAGAGGAGCCAAACAGGGAAGAGGGAGAGTGGATGGATGTACAGACAGAAAGGAAGAAATGGAAGATAATTAATCAAGGTTACTCTGAGAAGTTACTCATCTTAATGCATTTGAGGAAGGGAGTAAATATGTCCCTTCCAAGGTGACTTTTGTTGGTGGAGGGCTCTTGATCCAAAGAATTATTGAATCAAGCCTGATTATCTCCCATTATCCAGGGGATGTATGACCCCTACCAATAATAATAATTATAATAGATATTTTCTGAATAATGTTTGCCAAAGGCAACTGTGAGTTACTCTTAGAAGTCACCATGACGAATCTTTTAAAGTTACCGGAAATACATTTTACAGTCCTGAAAAGGACAAAGAACCATATTCAAATAATATATGTTGGTTCTGCCATATTAGGCAAGCTTTCTTGATATGCCTTCAGAATTCAAGTTGTATTTAAAAATCTAGATATAATAAAAAACTATTGAGTAATAATTCTCTCAAAAATGCTGATGGCTGTGTCTGTAAGATTTCCTATACAAAATGTAATAAATTTTATTTTGAGAAAACCGAAAAAAGTCTTGAACAAAGATTACAACAACATAAATATAGCATTAGAACTGGGCAAGAGTCTACTGCTCTGTTTATTTATGTGAAAGATTTTATCCACCCAATTGATTTTTGAAAGGCAGAGAAAGTAGCATCAAGCATATTCTTGGTTGAATGAAATATAATAGACTCGAGTTTTATAAAAAAAAATAATCTGATTACAAATTGAATATAAGTCCAGCTTCCTCTTTCAGAGACTCAGTGTTGCGATCCAGAGGAAAAATGCCTGCAGCATTCTGGGCACGCTGCCCACTGCCGGGGAGCTGGACGAAGTATTCGAGATGTAGCTCTTGAGTTGTTATCTATGTTGTTTTAATCCCTATTGTATTTTTGTCAATGTATTTTGTCTTTAAATAAAGTATATATAAAATATAGGGGGTGGTAGGAGAAAATTTTAAAACGGCCTCAGGGAGAACCTTGAGTTTATTATTTTCTCTGAGGATGAGAGTCCCTAGGACAGTTCCAGAGGTGGTACCTCCCTATATTTATATATATATATATATATATATATATATATATATATATATATATATATATATATATATATATATATATATATATATATATATATATCGACTAAAATGCCGGGAGCAAGGGGCTAGTAACCCTTTTCCTAAAGTTAAAAAGAGAAACTATTGTTTTTCTCTTTCGGCCACCCCGCCTTGGTGGGAAACGGCCGACTTGTTGAAAGAAAGAAAGGATATATATATATATATATATATATATATATATATATATATATATTATTGTAACCACAAACGAATGATATTGAATCAATAACAACACTGCAGTAGCGGAGGATTCGAATCCATGTAGTTTTGGCCCTACCTCATGGTGATAAGATAAGATTTCTTCGGATTTTTAACCCCGGAGGGTTAGCCACCCAGGATAACCCAAGAAAGTCAGTGCGTCATCGAGAACTGTCTGTCTTATTTCCATTGGGGTCCTTAATCTTGTCTCCCAGGATGCGACCCACACCAGTCGACTAACAACCCAGGTACCTATTTGCTGCTAGGTGAACATGACAACAGGTGTAAGGAAACACGTCGAAATGTTTCCACCCGCCGGGAATCGAACCCGGGCCCTCCGTGTGTGAAGCGAGAGCTCAAGCCACCAGACCACCGGGCCACCCACATGAGCAAAAATCACATGATGCCTTAACCCACTGAACCACACAATCCTACATGAACCAAGCACCCAGCCACGCTAGGTGTCTTACTCTTGGTCCAAGGACATACGGTGGTGTGGGTGCCTTTACTGCTTGTGAAGGCTAGTACACCAAATGGGGATAAGAATGAAATTAGCTTAAAGGCACCCACGCCACCGTATGTCCTCGGACCAAGAGGGCATCCAGAGGGCTTGTAGCAGCGATTCTCCCTGAACATCTTAGGGACAAGATTGGAGTCCAGGACCAGAAGTTCATTGACGGAGCCATGATCTGGTGTAATCTAATGGGCTCTGAAACCAGACCTGCTCCCCCCAACAACTACAAACAGTCGCGATGGAATGGCCCAGTAGTGGAGAACATAGCCTTAGCAATGCTTCAAAGTGTGTTGGGGATGGATAGAGCCCGCCTCCTAGCAGTGAGATCTCCTCATGCAGGTTACTTTCTGTTGACTGTTTCCAACTCCATCCTTGGCACACGCCTCGACCCACAGACCATCCGCATTGGTGTTGCCCTTCGACTTGCCGCCCCTATTCTCGCCGAACACAGGTGTATTTGTGGCAGTGAAGCAGCAGACCGATTCGAGTACCATGGTCTTGTGGGACGTAAATCCGAGGGAAAGATTGCAAGACATGAGGAGGTTAATAACATTATCAAGAGGAGCCTCACAACAGCCAGATGTCCAGCAGTAAGGGAGCCACCACAACTATGCAGATCTGATGGAAGCCAAAAGCGTCCAGATGGTATTACCCATCAAGCCTGGACAGACGGCAAGCAGGTGGTATGGGACTACACATGTGCATCTACCTTGGGTGATACCTATCTCCAATACACCAGGGAGGAAGGAGGGGCAGCCGCTAGCTTCAGGGAGTCCCAAAAGTCTAGAAAATACAGAGAACTTGCCCATCATTATATGTTTGTTCCCATAGGCTCAGAGACCCTTGGCTCATGAGGAAAGAGTGCATCTAAGTTCCTTAAGAAGCTGGGCAAAACACTCATCAGGGTAACTAGGGATCCCAGGGCAGCTAGTTTTCTGTTCCAGCGAGTCAGCGCTGCTGTTCAGAGGGGTAATGCTGCTGTATTTTGTACACACGCCCCAGCTCTGAGGAGCTGGATGAGATTTTCGCATTATAATCAGTGACAAACACGTAACAATATGTACTAGACATGTATCTCTCACACCTCATGTACTGTATATGCCATCTTTATATCAACAATGTATCTCTTAAATCTTTTGTACCGTATTATGTAATAAAATATACCTATTGGTAAAAAAGAATGAAAAGATGGGGTGGTAGGGGAAGTGGAATATTCGAATGGCTTTCAGGAAGAAATTCAAATATTCTTCCTTGAAGCCTTTTCCACTTATATATATATATATATATATATATATATATATATATATATATATATATATATATATATATGCTACCCTGGAGGGATGGTAAGCAGATTGCTTGGGACTACACCTGTGCTGCCACAATGGCAGACACCTACTTGCCATACTCCGCTGTGGAGCTGCCAGCCACAGGGAGACCCAGAAGACTGGCAAATATGAAGGCCTTCCCCCTTGCTATAACTTCATCCCAATAGGGTCGGAGACCCTTGGAGCGTGGGGCAAGTGTGCTCTAAAGTTTCTCAAAGAGCTGGGTGAGAAACTCATCATAGAAACCAGGGACCACAGGGCGACCAGCTTCCTCTTCAGAGACTCAGTGTGGCGATCCAGAGGAAAATGCCTGCAGCGTTCTGGGCACGGCCCACTGCCGGGGAGCTGGACGAAGTATTTGACATGTAGCTCTGAGTTGTTATCTATGTTGTTTTAC